>BMAO01030967.1:0-26153 GCA_019973975.1 Trichonephila clavata
GGGACAGTTAATTTGTCAGAGCTTACCTGGATATCATGCCATCAGGATGTGATTTTAATCCTGCATTCTTCAGAAAAGGAAAATTAAAGCCTTACAAATATTAAAAAAATTTCCAGAGTACCAGGAAGCTTTCAAGAACTTCGGTAACAGCGAATTAATTGAAAATACAGATGAACAGCAAAACTTCTTT
This sequence comes from Trichonephila clavata, assembly GCA_019973975.1. Classification (NCBI taxonomy): domain Eukaryota; kingdom Metazoa; phylum Arthropoda; class Arachnida; order Araneae; family Nephilidae; genus Trichonephila; species Trichonephila clavata. The sequence goes on from BMAO01030967.1 coordinate 191, forward strand.
AATATTATTCAGAGATTTATATGCAATGTATACAATGCCGGTAATGCAATTGATGTTGATGCCGCTCGACTTCAAATGTTCATCGACTCGTATACAGTCTCTGATGTAAAAGAAGCTTTTGACCGAAAGAAGTTGCGAAAGTTTGACGCTAGCAATCTACCACCTTGCAAAAGCGAGCTATTGCAGCAGTTTCTGCGAGCAAACTATATATGTACCATTTGGAACAATGCTCATCTGAAAACTCCAACCACATATCAACCAGCCAATAATGGCTGGATATTGGAAAATAATAAATACCACTTTAAATGGTTTGAAGGGGATCAACTACCAAGTTATGTGAGTGATTCCCTCAAAACTCAATCAGGTATGTAATTATTATGTCTAATTATTGTACATAATTTTTTAATTATTCATAATTGTATAAACTTGCTTAATTTTTATCAGAAACTGATGGAGAATGCGATATTATGAAAATCAAACAACGGACGGGAGTAGTAGTGACGAAGATGGAAATATCGACGACAATGATGAAAGTTTTAGAAGTGATTAAATATTTTTTACATGTAATAATACTTTTTTGTACTTAGTAATAATAAAATAAAAAAGTGGCAGTTATAGAGACTGCCGATAGAAGTGAAAACTTATAACTTTTAGTATTAAAATTTGAAATTTCATAATGTTTGAATTAAAATTATCAACATCAATCTGGTTTTCACATCTATTGACACTCCGAGCAACTACTAAATGCATGTTATATGGTTTTTATTTTTCAAATATATTACGGGCTGTACAAGATCATGACGAAATATAAATAAAATTCAATTGAAATAACAATTAATATACAATCATATTATTTATGGATAGTATTTATATTTACTTAAATTTCATGTACTTGATTTTTAACTTTATTTTAATTGTTTCCATCATTGTCATCATTATGTTAACAATACTTAGACTTTTTATACTTTCAATTATTTTATTTTGTTCTAAAAAAAGATACAATAGGCTTATAGTAACTAAAGTAAGAAAGGGAAATGTTTAATTCAAATTTATTTAAGTATCGCTTAAAAACCGCATCGATCTTCGTTTTATATTTTGTAAAATGTGTATCTGAATTTTCGATCATTAGACATATTTAAATTAAGTGTTTTATTTAGAAATTCAATTAGTGGTAAATTTTTATCATCTGCAAAGTTAATATTGAAGTTGCCACTTAAAATCATCAGTACATTGTCATATTTTTCGCCAAATCTCTTTTCGAGTATTTCAGAACCTTTTTTTTGTATAAATCATCACGTTTTCGAATAAAAATTGTTGTATCTGTCTCATACATTTTCCAGGTGAAATATAAACGGCAACCATTAATATGTATTGCCCATTCTCGGAATCGCAACGAGCGATGCACAGTATATACACGTTGGACTTTTCACTAAATCCATTCAACTTCACTTATAAGATATACACAGCACTATACGTCAGCTGTATAGCTACAGATATACTGCTATAAGTATGTCTGTGGCACGAACGCACGAGATTTCACCCATCCAGAAAGTGTCTAAGGAGAACAGCACACTGCGCGTGCGCCAGTCAGAGCATGTCCGGTGACGCGAACCCATAAGATTTTCCCTATCAATAAGTGCCCAATGCCGCTAAAGAAGTTTTCACTTCAATAATGTTAAAATATAAGATGCTTATGAACGTAATAAAATTATTTTTTCATTGGATTTCTTAAGCGATCGCAATAGACTAAACACTCTATCTCACTCCACATCGGCTTGAATTGCTGTTGCGTTGTACTCGCGACAGCGGACTTTGAATGTGTCTGGCTAGATGAAAAAACCATTAAAACTGTCTGGCTTTTGGGGGTAACATTTTTTATAGGCCTCCAAGTAACATATATAAAATTCAGCTTTTATACTATAACGAAAGTTTATTTTTTTTTTTAAAGTTCAGGGGTGTCTGGCAGGGAGTTCTAACCATACTAAGTGTCCGGCAATGGATGACGTGATTTCTTACGTTATTCCGAAGAAAATATAAAAAAATTGAGCTTTATACTTTATAGAAAGTGAGGTACTATTTTATACACCTTTACTACCTGTTACCTGCCCAAGTAACCGCAATCCAAACTCCATACTCGTTGATCGTTCTTACCTGTGTTGGTGACATCCGTAGAAAAACTTTCAGCTTTTATAAAATAACGGTCTGGCGGTCGTGGGCTCTTGCTCTATAACAAGGTTGGTAACAATCCCACTCATTTTCTTTGTGCATATATATATATATTATATATGTGTGTGTGTGTGTGTCGTGTTTTGCGAGTGAACATCAAGAAATTTTATTTTAACCGTCTTATTCCATGAAATCACTTTGTAATGTGATTTGAAAAAAGACATAGAGACGGACACGTGTTAAAAATCAAGAGTCCATGGTCATTCAAAAGCCAGATGTCTGTTCAAGTGCATTCCTTATTTAAGAGGTATATTTGAAATACTAGGTAATAAAAATTAATGGTAGGAGCGGCGAAGATCTTTTAAGTCCATGTGTTCTTCATTCCCGAACTGGGTAATAAATTTAATACTTGGAGATGTAACGGTAAAAATAAAATTTAGAATGGTTTAGGATTTAATTTTAGATCTAAGTTAATTATACTTACATTTTCCCCCCAATTTTAAAATTGGAGTAATGGTGCCCCTCTATCTCTTACAAACATAATAAATTTTCAATATATACAAAACAGTACATAACATAATATAGAAATACATTTTACACACAGTAAATAGAATTAAGTAACACGAATAATAAAATCAAAATACAATAGAATAAACGAAATTATAGCAGTAAACAAAATAATAACATTCTAAAATATTAATTGATAAAATGAAATTCCTTACACATAAATGTACATTAGAGTTTTGAAATCTATATTGCATCCAGAAAAAGAGCTTAACATTTCTTCCAAATCTTTCAGATTATTAGATTTGTGTTATTGCTAGCAAATAGTCTATCTATTTGTAGCATATGTGTGGAATTTATCATAATAACAATAATATAATTTTAAAAAATACATGAGATACAAATATTTAGGTAATAATTTTCTATTAAAATCTACTCAGGTGCCCTCGCAATACTACTTAATTTTGTTACATAAAAATTATACATAGCTGAAATACACTGTTAAAATATCAAAGCATAGACATGAATAAGTTGATATGATTTATAACATGAGAACAGTTTATATAACACTTATACACTATTCAACACACCAGACCATATTCCTTTTAAATGTATTATAAGAATATAAGATAACAATATAAGAATGTAAGGATATACAAATATAAGAATAAAGAATATATGAGCTCTTTTATTTATCTCGATTCGAAAAGGGGAATCATCTCTAGAAAGAAATCTCTCATTATTATAGTAATTATTTTTCAACAACACATACAAATTAGTATAGTAAATTTTTCACCATATTCACTTTTACTTCAAATTATCACATAAAATATTTTGAATCTCTCCGTAACTTTTTAAGCTTATTCATTTCATTGACAAATTTTTCTCCTTCGCATTTCACATTCAGTAATATAATTTACATCATTCTATTACCAACACATCTCTCCGACAAATCTGCGTGATCAAATCACAGATGTTCAGGGATGCTTTATGAAAACAATAAGAGGTATATAAATCAAACTAAATAAGTTTGTCCTCTTAATTTTTCAAGACATATACAAAATCATAATGATTGAATTCTCTTCGACCCACTGTATCATTTCCAAAATCGTTTTGTTAAATTACTTTAATTTTAGACGAGGAAAATTTCGAGAAACAGTGAATCCTGATATGTGGTCGGTATATCAAAACACAATTTCAAAATGAGAAAATTTTTAATTTAAATTTAGCAATTTACTGAGGAATTAAATAAATTACAAAATAATAAATTCAGTTTATAAAAAGAATGAATGCAATGTGACTTTAATTTTAATTTTCCTCATAATCAGTTTTTCTTAATATTAGTACATTAGAGTCATTTCTCTAATAACTAACGTTATATCTTTCAACTATATAACACCAATACTTTCATATAAATGATATAATTCTTTAACAATTTAAAATAAAATATTAAGTACATTAAAGAGAGAGTTTCTCAAAATTTTATATAATAAAACAACTTTACATTATCTTCTAAATATAAACATCACTTAACACAAAATATACCACATAAAAGCTTACTATCATTTATATTACTCTCCCTCTGCGAAGAGTCTTATTAAGCAAAATTCAGGCAATTCTGTATTACATAAATGGAAACGAAGAATTTCAATGACCTCATTTCTTACGTGCAGAGATTTTTGGTTGACAGTAATGCACAAATTTTTTTTTTGTCCGTTGATTTGATGTTGTAAATTTTTCGATGTTACTCCTTCATTATTGGATTCGATGGTGATTTTCAACAATAATATCGATATTGGTCTTCTAATAATGTATTCGATGTTGGTCAACTTCACATCGGGATTATCGCACATTTTTTCACAGTTTCGAATGTTGACGCTGTCTTCTACTTTTTTCCCCTCGCCATCAGAGAGAACGTTTCTTTCATTCACGGCAACCCGGCCTCTTCAGCACAAACAGATACAGTGCGTTCCGGATTTCATAAGTCCTTTAAAGCAATTTCCATAATAGTTGTCTGTCTTTGGCGTACGTTTTATAAATATTTTTACTTTTTTCGATGGATTTAATATGTTACAACGCGTTTTCAGGATCCTGTCGGCTTATTGCTGTCGTGTTTTGCGAGTGAACATCAAGACATTTTATTTTAACCGTCTTTATTCCAAGAAATCACTTTGTAATCTGATTTGGAAAGAGAGAGGGACGGACACCTTTTAAAAATCAAGAGTCCGTGGCCACTCCAAAGCCAGATGTCTGTTCAAGTACATTCCTTATTGAAGAGGTATATTTGAAATACTAGGTAATAAAAATTAATGGTAGGAGTGGTGAAGATCTTTTAAAGCCATGTGTTCTTCATTCCCGAACTAGGTAATAAATTTAATACGTGAAAATGGAACGGGAAAATAAAATTTAGAAGTGGTCTAGGATTTTAATTTTAGATCTAATTTAATTATATTTACACATATATATAATAATCCCAATTATTTTATTCTTTAATATTTTTTAATTACCTATGGTCCATCCCTTCATGACCCATATTAAAGGAATAAGTTATTCAGCAGCCTATCAAGAGTATTTTGAACTACACCTATCCACCCACTCAGATCATGTGATTTGAGCTGCCTAAAATTCTGAGATTTCTGGAGACCGCCCTCTCTGTCTTCTCTCTTCTGTTATTTATCTGCCTTAAACATGTAGCCAGCTGCAGCTAATTGTGCATTCGTTTTCTTTTTGTACTGTGTCGTCCACGCCATGCTTTATGTTTAACATCATTGTGTTTCAAAATGTGGAATAAAACAGATTTAAATAATCATAGGATTGCCTCATCAATCCCATCCAAAGAAAACATTAACCACTATAATAATGATCTAAATAAGGAATCCTTCACATTAACCAAATATTGATACTCAAATTATTTCATAAGTTGGTAGGTAGGATCGTTTTGCTTGGGAAAAAAATTGGAAAGTTAAGATAAAAATGTTGCATAATATTTCACGTATGTCTAATAAAGAATCTTTGTTACCACTTGCCACGCCCTGATAGTATTACCGGAAGAACAAAGGATTAATGCTCAACACGTGGAGATTCCCCCTTTTTCTGCTCCGTTGTACGGAAAAAAATTTCCGATTTGTGTTTAGTATGAAAATCTTAATCTTCATAATCTGCAATAATATGCACCAAAAAGAAAGGAAAAAAGTGTTTCAATTGAAAATCTCTGGAAAGAAATGTCTGTTGATATGTGCGCGTTTACAGTGAAAATAAACTTTCCTACAAAATTTAAAGAGTTCGCGAGATGTGTTTTATATAAATTGAAAATTTGTGAAAAGGTGCAACACCAGCAGAAAAACAAAAAGTTTTATATCATCAAAAATATGTTAAAAGAACCAGTTTACAGTTCAATCAACAGTTCTGCTTTCAAATGAAAAAAAAATAACCTTGAAATGCACGAGATTAGTGTTTTGGTAAAATTGAAAGTAATGTGAAAAAGTACAACTCAGCGATTTTTCATCACTAATAAGTTTTTTTAATCTTATCATTTTAATTATTTGCTATTTGCTCTTAATTGATTGTATATTTTTCCTGACTGGTTTTGAATAATTTATTTTTAAATGTTTAAAAAAATATTGTAATTATTATGCTTAATAATATGCAAGCAAATGTAAAGAGTGTTATTTCAAAAAATTTTTTTGATCGAAAATCTTACAATGATATAAATTTATGTTTTAGATGTTTTAAAGAAATTTATAATTTAAAGTTTTCCATATGAAATGGTGTAGTATGGGTAGTGGTACCAATATAGTTTTTTTTATTTAAAGTCTGGTTTTACCCCAGCATTTTTTTACAAGCCTGGTTTAACCCCAGCAGTTTTTTCTATTTTAAGCCTGGTGATACTCCAGTAATTTTTCTTATATATGTCTAGTTCTACCCCAGTGCTTCTTTTAATATTATATGGGTCTTATCCCATCGCTTATTAGTTTTTATTATTATTTGGTCCCTACCACCATTGTACTGTTATTATGGTATATTCTAATGCTTTTTCAATGTATGTGTAACAAATTATTTTTATTTTTCTATTATATCTAAATTTATTGATTAGGCAGTCAACTCCACGTATATAATTTTGTGAACGTTATTTTTATAAACTTACCATTTTAAAAACGTTTCCAGAAATTTCGAGTTTACCTTTTGAAATTTCGGGTTTTTTTTCCACTTAATGCTATACTTTGTTTTGAAGATAAAATGCATATATTTCATAATGATTATATTTGAATTTGATGTTTTAGATGAGAATTCATGATTTTTCAAAGTTTTCATGTGTTTTACTGCATTAATACCAATTTTTTTTGAGAATTTTATGTTGAGACTATTTGATATATTTAATGTGGTTTTAAGAATTTTTGCTTACTATAAGATTTCCTCTTTTTAAAATGTACAATTTATTTGATACAAAAATGAACAACTGTAATAAGTATGAAATAATAATGGCTTCGAGAGCATTTAGGCTGAGAAAATATTAATAAATAAATAAAAATAAATAAGCAAATGTTTACATTTAGAAGAAATATTAAATAAGAAGGGTATTGTAAGGATTGTGCATAGTGAGTACCTGAGAGGAAGTACACCTTTGACTGTGAAAATACTATTGCCTCCAAACTTATACCTTCAGAATAGAAATATAATATAAATAAAAATAAGTTATGAATAGAAAAAAAATCTCTTTGGTTGACTTGCAATTTTCAATCTTAGGAAATTTTTGTGTTTGGAGTTATTGTGCAATATTCACGATAAGATGTAAAACTTGTCTTAATGATTGTGTAAGGCGTGTGTCAATCTCTTAATTTGCTCCTTTTCAGCCTCTTTTCCCCCTCAGTGCTCTTATACACAATTTTAAATCATTTTTTTTTGTATTTAAGGACTTTTTTTTTGAATTCATAGTCAATAGTAATAATATGGTGGATGGTTGTTTCAATATTTTTACAAATTCTAAAATTATATTTTGGTAAATTTCTGAATATTTTCATGTTAATGTTTAAGTGACGGGAATTTTTTTAAAAATAACGTTAATCAAAAATTTCAATTTGGCAATTAGTATCTCTGTATGAAACGGGTGTGAACCAAGGGCCCTGGTGCACACATGCATCTTGCGGAGAGGGAAAATGTAATAATCCCCATTAATTTATTCTTTAATAACTTTTAATTACCTATGGTCTATTCCTTCAGTATCCACATTTTAGTAATAAGTTATCCAACCGCCTAACGAGAGTATTTTGAACTACACCTATTCACAAACTCAGATCATGTGATTTGAGCTGCCTATAAATACTGAGATTTCTGCAGAGCGCCCTCTATCTCTTCTCTCTTTTTCTATTTGTCTGTCTTCAACATGTAGCAGCTGCAGCTAATTGTGCATTCGTTTTCTTTGTTATGCACTGTGTTGTCCACTCCATGCTTTATGTTTAACATGCTTATGTGTTTCAAGATGTGGAATAAAACAGATTTAAATAATCACAGAACTTCCTCGTCAATACCATCCAAAGAAAACATCAACCTTCATAATAATGATCTAAATAAGGAATCCTTCACATGTATATATATATATATATATATATATATATATATATAATGTATAGAAATACACAAAGAGTGGCTTTTTATAACAACCATGAAAAATTATGTAAGGTAGGTAAAAAAATGCATATTAGAATATAGAAGAACAATATACTGATGAGGCATCAAACTATAAGTGAAAAAAAATCGACATAAATGCTTGTACATTATATAAACAATATGCTTAAGACTATTTTCATTGGAGACATACCTGTTTTAGCGGTGTTAGCATTACGTTTATAATAACAAAGGAAATTCCTTTATGTACAATAGTTTATTTTCAAATTGTTTTATACGAGGTATGGGACTTTAACAGTGGCAACTATTTATTTACTTGGAACACAAAAGTGATTCAGGTCACCCTGTTTTACAGTATTTCAATATAGTCTCTAGCATTTATTTTAACTCGTTTCTAACGATTTGGAAATCTCAGAACACCTGTAGCAGTGCGTATTCTGTTGATATATCAAAGTGACCGGTCTACTGCCACAAGAATCACTGGACCAGCTTTGAAGCGAATGCCAAGAAGTAGTTCCTCATCTTTGCAATTGAAATTCTAAGAACTTAGATCTCGGGAGTATGGTGGATGGTAAGGCACATTTCTCAGCCCCATCGATTGAAAAAATCAAACACATGTTGCGCTGCATGCGGCCGAGTATTATCATACAAAATGCTAAAGGCGTTAAGCAGAACGTGTTGCTGTATTTTTTCTCAAAGGTGGTCTGAGGTTTTTCACTAAAAATGAGCAGTAATACAGCGCATTGACGTCAGCTGTTAGAGAACAGTATGCATTAGGATGACTTCATCACAATCGTACACGGGAATACCCATAACTTTCACATTGCTGGGTTTCTGATGAAATTTCAACCTTCATGGTGACCCGTAATGACGCCATTCATTTGATTGATGTTTCAATTCTGGCTGGTACGATCTGGACCAAGTTTCATACAGCGTAATGATACGACGTAAAAAACCTCTCCTTTACGCTAATAACGCTCTAAATGGGTTCGAGCAGCATCGTATTATAGCGATTTCTACATTTCCGTCAAATGATGTGGAACCCATCATGAAGCAAGTTTTCTCATTCCCAGGTGATCCTTCAGAATGTGCAACACAGCTGTATGCACAAATTCTGTCTGTCGGGTCAGTTCACGAATCGTTTTGCTTCACTGGATAAGTGTGAATAGTTAGTAACTGGATAAATGTCCATTAGTGTGGCTCTGTTGTCACACTAATGGACAGTTTAATCACTGTCCTTTAGTGCGCACAAGAGCAGAACTTCTGTCTCACTGACACTAAGAGTGCCTGGCCGATGCATGTGTGCCACATTCTGGCGTCCGTCATTGAAGACTTTGAACCATCTTGTACAGTTCTGTAAGTAAATCAAGATTACAGCAAGCTTCTTGAGGCCAAATGACATTGTCGGACTGCACGACCTCTGGCACTATCAATTTCTATCTAACGTCATTGTTCTTGTTTTGAAAACATCCAGGCATCACTTAATTGATTTGCCAAACTATTGATTTTAAAATAGTTATTATTAATTAAACTTTAATAACTTTGTTTGGAATTATTTTATGATCTATTTGTATAGTATTATAGCCGATCTGGAAAAATCAAGGGTGGTGGGTGGTGTTGGATACGGATTTCAAGGACTTCCTCGTGTGAATTAAAAATATAGAATACATCAAAAACATGAGTAAAAAGATTTTGGAAACAAAGTGCATATATAAACCACAAATAACAATAAAAAATAAATAGAAGAAATGAAGAAAAACAATTCAAAAGGTACCTAGCGAGTTAAAACGCAATTTCAGACTTATGACAGAACAAGTGAGGTTAAACTAATTTGATGACGCCAACCTTTCTTCTTCTGAACCCGGTAGGAAAAACCAAATTAAAGTGTAGATCAGGGGTCGGCAACCTTTCAGCTGTGGCGTGACAAACCTATCTACCAACATGATTCACCGTGAAAAGCAATAGCAAATATTTGAAACAATTTGATTCCCACGACAATATTACATGCAGAATTAGGAGAAATAGAGGTCAAAAATACAAATTTAATTATATGCTAATTATGCATCTCTCTCATTTAAAGATATTTATTGACATAAAAATAAACATAAAATACAACTATATTCATTCAATATAAATACAAATATTAAAAATTCTGCACATAAATATGTATATTTTTAGATTTTTAAGGAAAACTTAAAATATGACTGTTCTTCAATATAAATCAAAAATTAAAATTGTATATATATTATGCATTCTTAAAAATATTTCTGAAACTAGAAATAAACAACATAAAGTATAAATGTTCAAGCAGCAAAGTTAAATAAAATATTAAAATTTTAATGCCAACCTTGTCCCTGCAGAGCTCTCTACTTAATGTTGCAATATCAGGGGTATGGTTCGTTACTTTCAATTTGACACAGGATTCAGAATGTCCAGCAGTTAAACAATTTCTTTGTGGACTCAAAATATATTTCATTTGAGAAAAATTTATTCACATAGATATGTGGAACCAAAAGCGGTAAGCAGGGCACATGCTATTTTTTCAAACATCTAAATCTTCCTGGCAAGGACATCCAGCAGTTTAAAATAACTGTTGATTTATTGCTAGAGTTATCTTCCAATTTTTTCCCTAACTCCGTAAATTTTGTTTTCCATAATTCTGAAGATATTAATTCAATAAGTTCCATTTCAAAATTATCATTTTCCATCCACTCAAAAAACTGACAAATAGAATGGGATTATTAATGGGTCTATTAAATCAAGTTTGGTTAGAAAAGAAAATATGGGCATACAAGCTTCAAAGACTTTGCATCTTTTAGAAAACTCCTCCTTCAACGTAAATTTGAAGTTCATCTTTGTCTACGGTTGATGTATTTGCAAGCGCTTTAACATTTGGGAAGTATTTGTAGGTACTAGTATTAATATCACGTTGAAAATATATTTAATTTTGTAGCAAAACTCTTCCAATATTCAAAACGTTCAAGTACTTTTTGACTTTTTCCTTGCAATCCTGAGTTTAGTTCATTAAGATGTTTAGTTATATCTGTCAGAAACATCAATTTACATAACCATTCCTTGTCTAATTCGGGAAAATGTTGTCCCTTCTCATTAAAAAAATTTTTTAATGTACTCCATGCATGACACAAACTTATTCAATATATTACCACAACTAAGCCAACGGACATGACTGTACAAGGGAAGATCTCCATATTCACTTTCCATTTCTTCTAAAAGAGATTTAAATCGTCTGTGTACTAATGAAGATCGAGACACTATAAAATTAACTATTTTAACAACAGTATTCATTACAGAAATTAAGCGCTGAGACGAAATTTTGGCAACTAAACTTTCCTGATGTATTATGCAATGGAAGTTCAATATTTTATGTCCAATATGATTTTCAAGAAGTTTGACAAATCCTGTTTCCTTGCAACCATTGCAGGAGCGCCATCAGTAGTTACGCAAAATATTTTATTTATATTAATATTTTTTCTTTCAAAATGATTTATAAATGAAAAAAGAATATCCTGCCTTTTAGTGGTACCAGACAGAGGAATCATACTGAATAATTCTTCATAAGTTCGATTTTTATCACAGTATCGTACAATTACTACAAGGCATGCAACATCATTCACGTCTTTACTTTCATCAAGAGCAATGCTAAATGCAACAGTTTCTTGTAAACCTGGATTTTGTTTCGCAGTTACATTTTCTGCCATTTATGTTATTCTTCTTTCAACAGTTCGCGCAGAAGCAGGCATTTCTTAAATTCGTGATAATATTGTTTGCAAGATAGGTAAATCGCTGAACATTATTTCAGCACTTTTTAAAAATAAGTCCTTTATGTGTTCGCCATCTGTAAAAGGTTTTCCTTTGGCTGCTAAACAATGAGCAATGATGAAACTACCTTCCGTCACTTTTGGTTTGACTCCAATTGTTTGACACAAAAATGTAATTTCATTTTTATATATCCAGAAATAGCTCTTTCTAAAAAACTTCACATTTCTCATCAGAATTCTTAAATGTGGTCTGGTGTTTAGTTTGAAAATGTCTTTGTACACTTGACGTATGACATATGACACTTTCGCGACATAGCACGCATACAGCGCGATCTTTTTGTTGTATGAATCCAAATTCGTTAGTCCAAGAATCTTGGAAATCACGAACATGAAGTTTTCTTTTTTAGTCGCCATTTGATTCAATATGTAACTATTAACTGGAACAATGATTAAACAAACAATATACAAATTTTCACATTAAAACTAACAGCGTGACAAAGTTAAATGTAACCAAAAAATCACATCGTGCATCAAACTAAATTTAACTTTCGTGTGAATTCATCCTCGGTATTCGTATATCGACGTGACTAATAGAAAAGATAAAAAAATGTGTTCTGATATCTATTTCTATTAGCTTAATTCGCTCCAAAAGTAAAACATAAAATAATTATGACTTCTTTGGCGCAACACTCAAAAAATTACATTTTCTCTTAATATTTAGTTAAAAAGGACCTTTGTTATGAAATCTGATTCACTTGCCTAATTAACCCACACCATTGTGTGTTTTCTTTTCACCGAAATTATTTCCAATCCAAATTAGATATGTTGATAAAATAACTATTTTTGTTTAATACATTTCCGATGGAAAACGTCTGTTAAGCAGAATTTTGATTTATACCTAAGACATTTGTTTTTTTTTTTCTTTTTTCGTCGATGCCGAAACTTTTGGTGGGTAAAAGACAAACTACTTACTTTTTTATTTACAGAGCCGTAATGAATGATTCTTAATTCGGAAGTATTGCTCAATAATTTTTATTTGTGTTGAATATTTAATGCTAATAGTAGGTCACATTTAAACAGAAGATGTTTTCTTTTACATAAAGCATAAAAACTACAAGCAAGCTGATTCAGCAGAATCGTTTTATGGCAGAGAATCGAAAATGAAAAATAATCTTTATATAAAAATGTACGAGGGGATGAAAGGAAAGACAGAATGATTTAGCTTTATATATAGTACATATCTCATAATTTTGTAGAGTGGTGGCGTGCCACTGGAAATTGCTCCGGTTGCCACATCTGACACGCGTGCCATAGGTTGCCGACCCCTGGTGTAGATAATAAATCCAAATTGTAAGAGAGTACATTGAATAAGAACTCTTAAAAATTAATGCGAAGGCAACCGACTTCAAATCTACAACCCATCATAAAAAATCTTCTGGAAAAACCTTAAAAAAAGAGCTTTCAAAATCTATACTCAAGGCATTCTTCAAGCAAGTAAGTAATCTTGAAATATATGAAAAGCTACTGTGTTCCTCAAGAAACATCCAAAATTTTATATGAACTCATCTTCTATACCAGCATGGAAAAATAGATGCCAATGAAACTCTGAATTTAGGAAACTCAGAAAATTAAATGCGTCTAAATCTAAGAATTCATCCATATTAGAGTTAGGTTAGATATAAAGAATTTAAGATAATCTAATATTGATCTAAATTCACGCTATTTCCACTAAAAACTATTAATTAATCCATGTAACAGTAAAGCAAGTATGATTAATTATAAATAAAATCGATTTCAAAGAAGTTTAAATGAATATTTGCTAAACAATTTCCAGCAGGACCACCTTAAGGTAGTCCCCAAATCAGTTTATATAGATCTCGATGAAATGTAATAAAATTTTGTTGTAATACGAGCTGAACTAAATATTTTTTATTTTTCCATTTTTTGTTGAGTTATTTAATCCTTATTTATCATGGGTATTAGCTGGAGAGAGCCTTAATCATATCATCATTATCAACAAAGTTGAAAAGATCCTCAAAATCAAAGCTATGCAGAGAAAAAAATTAGCTTATCCTGCGTGACAATTGATATCTCTAAGCTATTTTTAATTATTGCTGTATGTTGAAAATTATCGATGGTACTTCGAAGAATAGATTTTAAAATCTTTCCAGATTTCGTAATATACATTGAAGTGCTACTGAATTAGGGATACCTACCTAGTAACGAGTCGGGCCTCCTCCGGCCTTTATAATGGCTGTCATATGACGAGGCATAGATTCAACAAGTTTCTAGAAACATTCTACGTTAATGACTTGCCAAATATTGCCTAAAGCTGTCCATTATTCAGCAAGGTTCGTTGGTGCTGTGTGATGGTCTATCACGCATTGTTTCAAAATATCACAAAGATGCTCATGTGTGGGTTTCTTAGCAGTCAATTTATAACAGAAAATACAAAGGAATGCTCACCCAACAAGCCAGTAGCCAACTAGGATTTGTGAGAGGTACAGTTGTCTTACTGGAAAACTCCTTTACCGTGCGGATAACTGAACATCATTAACGGATGGAGGTGATCATCCAGCAGCTCTACGTGCCAAATTTCATTGAGGGAGGTTGGTACATGTACCAAAGATCCCAAACAGAGTTCCAAGAAAAAACACATCAGACCACCGTGAGCCAACATGCCCTTGTACAGTTCCAACCTGGCTTGCAGGATCCATGGCTTCATGAGCCTGACGCCCTATTCTCAGCATCCAGTTGGCATTAAGTAGTCAAAATCGAGACTCATCACTACATGCTACTCTATTCCAGTTCGCTACACTCCAGTCTCTGTGTTTTTTTGCCCAGGCAAGACGTGTACTCTGATAGCGAGGATTCTAGGTGTTAATTTGAGCTAATGTTTGGTTTTATTGGCTACGTACAATACGCATAAGGCATCTATCACCATATGTTGTCAAGGCTAATTGTCCTTTGCAGTTTGCCCGGTTGCTAGTTTTCTGTTCACCATCCGTGTTTTCATTATATGCTCTTGACAATATCCACCTTGAACATCCTAGTTGTCTGACGATTTCTGAAATTGAATGACCATTCTTCGTGCACCTACGATTTGTCCACGATGGAAGGTGTCTAAATAAGGCAATTTACCCATTACTGAAAATTCCAACAATTAACCCAGAACAACCACAGTACGTGCTATAGATGCAGTTACCACAGCATTGTCACTTGCGAATAAATGATGAGCAGCGCTATACAATTTGCATATTCTTTGCTATCCTTAATTCAGTAGCAATTCCGTTTATGTAATGTACAAATTACTAATTCGACGGCATTTTATATGATGTAAAATTTTGTTTTTAAATGTATGAATACTTAATATTTGTGATATGACTATTCAATCTTATATTCAAAGTCAAAAGAGAGAACGATTATTATTTTCTCTATTACAATCTAATGACTTTCGAAATTCCTTTTTATTTAGAATATATTCATTTAACATTTTGTTAAAAAAATATTTACGGATTATTTAATAATCAGCAGAAACCATATCAACATATATACTCACAATATCCTTTTGAATATTCTCTATTGATGGTTTAAAGTCTGTATACATTATTTCACTTTCAACACTGAAATCAATTTCCTAACGTCCATTGACACAGGGGATATAAATTGTTTGAAAACTTCAATCGACGTTCCACATTTCATAGAAGGTTTAAAATAGAAGTTAACTAAATCCTTTAAGGTCTGCTTCCTAACAAGGGAATTGTTTTTAGCGATCGCAACCGTGGTGAAACTTGTGCCTATTCTCATAACATTTCTTAATAGATTATCTTTGATGATACGGATGTCACTTGTCGCAATATGCCGATGATAATTATCAATATAATTACTGAATAGATTACATTTACAAGCCACCAGACAAAGCAAATTCGACATTTGATTACATTTTTTTGAATAACATTTTGCCAAGAGTTTCTTGTTATATATATATATATATATATATATATATATATATATATAATCAAAATTTCTCTACAAGAGAGAGATGAAAATCAACATGATTAATACATAAAAGAATATCAATTGCTAGATAACAAGACAACAGAATTTAGAAGGAGATATGAAAAATTGAAATAACAGAGTAAAATATAAAAGAATGGATGCTTCAGTATTATCAACATTGCTGACTTAAGACAGCTTGTATTCATAAAATTTTCTTTAAAAAAATCCTTCTGTATAAAAGTGGGGTTGAACATGTTTTTTGGCCAGCCAACCTTCCCCCTTTTTTCTGTTCATAATACCGAGCAAATACCAATTGGAAATAATGGATAGGAAATCTAAATCCATTATAAGGAAAAGGTAACTTACCCAAAAATTGCATACTGAAATGCAGAGCCCGCGCTAAATCTGAGTACAATAAACAAGTTATTGCCAGATTCTGGACCCAAATACAATTTCAAAACAAAGCAAATGCTGAAAAATAGCACTTAGCAAAAGTATGAAAAGATAAGAAATAATAAAATAAGAAATGTAAACATACTACCATTATCTTAGAGACTCTTAATATGGTTTAAAAGTTATAATAAATTCTAAAAAAGTAATTTTATCTAAAACTAGAAACTGGGGGTATTTAAAACTATCTAGGAAGAATAATAAATCTATAATATTAACCTGCTAAAACTATGGAAATTTAATCCTTACTATTTAGAATTTCATTATTTAAATATGTATTATAAAATTAATTGGGTAGTTTTGAATTAAACAGTATTTAGTAAAATGTTTATAATTTTTTTTATTTTTTCTGATATATTAGAAACTAGAAATTTATTGCGTAGTGTGTAATTAAGAACAATATTTCTGAATATAGATACATGCACATTACTCTCCCAATGCGGTAATTTTATAAAATTGAAATTAAAATCTTCTCGTTTATCATAAATATTAGTAACTACTTTATAATCTTTTAATTTAATTTCTATATCAAGAAAATTTGGTTCGTAACTGTTATTATTTGTCTGTATTAAATTAAGATATTGTGGATAAAAATTAATATTAGGTTTAAAGTTGTCTTGCTTGCCAAAAATGATTATATCATCTATATAACGAAAAAAGTAAAATTCTAAATTCTCTGTGAAACTATTTTCAAAATAATGTAAATATAAATTGGCAAGACATTGCTAGCTGGGCCACCTTGTGGTAGACCCTTAATCTGTTGATAATAATTACCATTATGATAAACATAATTCTCTTTTAGAACTAACCTAATTAGAGAACCAAATCTATCATATTTGACATTTTTAAAGAAATTATCTTTATGTAATTTTACTAGTGTTTTTATCATATCATCAATATTAATTGAGTTGAAAAGATCTTCAAAATCTAAACTTAATACTGAAAATATCGTTTTATCTTTAATTTGTGCAATAAGTTCTGTACTATTTTTAATAATGGCTGAAGTTTTTAGATGATTGTATCTTGTAACATTTCATGTACAATTTTGCCTGATTTGCTGATATATGTATTAAAGCAATTAGTAACTGTTCTAAACTTTACTGGAATTTTATAAAATTTAGGAGTAAGAAATACATGTGGAAATTTAAAATTATTATTAATTTGTATTTTTAATTGTTTATGAAAAACCAAAATTCGATTATTTATTTCTCTATTAGAAATTGACGACCTAAAAAAGCTTTATTATTTTCAAAATGTTTGTTGAGCGTTAAACTATAATAGTATTTACAAATGAAGGCAAAATTTCCAGGCACTTTATCAATATAAACTATAATAAATTTATTTTGTAATTTTTTAAGCTGATTTTTAATATCATTAAAAAAGATGTTATTATCTGTACTAAAGTTATATTTATTAATCTGTTGTGTAATGTTACATTTAAACTCTGTGAATGCCTCTATAGGCATACTATATTTAATAGCAATTTTGTAAATAAATTGCTCAATATCATTATATAACTGATTTTTGATAATTTTATTATTATTGGAAATCATAAGTCTAAAACCAGTACCTTTATTCATTATATATCTAAGATAATTGTCTTTTACAATATTGAGATCACCAGTAATAACATGCTGGTGATAATTATCTTTGAATTCTTTAAATTCATTACAATAACATATTAAATTTTCTTGCTTGATAGGTGCATTATAGTTAAAAATTGGTCTACCTATTTTTTTATTATATTTAAAAGCCTTTTTAATAGAGATATTTTGAATTGGGAAAGTTGACATGTGTTTTTTAAAAATGCTAGAAAAATTAATAATATCAAAAGATTTATTCATATATAATAATGTACAATATTCTGTTTGATATTTTTTATTTACATTGACTTTTATTTTATGTTTATGCTTCAGAAATTTGAGAATGTCTCTTATGATATGTAAAGCATGACTATCTATAAATTTATCTGAATTTAGTATATTATCCGAAAAACATATTTCTGCCTTACTTAATCCAAACATGAAAGATTTAATGTGCTTTATATTAAAATTGTTCTCGAAACTATAACATATATCGCTAATACCTTTTGAAATAACATTTTCGTCTCTGCTTAACCTTTTAGTCCTATTACCTCTAGTTTTCTTTTATTAGTCTTTTTGATTTCTTTACTGTAATAATAATCTTGAGAATTTTGTTTAATAGTATTAAGAATATTTTTTCCTAGATATAATACATTTAGTCTATAAGGATAAACTGTATTATAATACTTAATGTAGAAATTTTCCCACCATAGTCTATCTTTAACATTAGGGACTACTTTAATAATATTGAGAACAACATTTTCAAAACCATGTGTATGGAAGTGTCTAATTTCTATTTAATTTGAATTTTTTATACTATTAAAGTTTTTAGTATCTGATCTATGTTGATTAATTATAATATTAATTTTATTACTAGTCTGTCCAATATATTTAAAATGATATAGTTCACATGTCAATGAGTAAATACATTTAAATGTCTTGCAGAAGGTAAATTTAGAATTATCTTTGATTTGATCATTATTTATCATTTTAAAAGTTTTACATGTATTGTCCCCACATCTTTTGTAAAAGTGAGTTTTTTTATTGCAGAATTTACTATTTTGATGTTTACTAGAAAACTATTTACTGCTTTTAATGTCATTAGAGTTGATAGAAATATTGTTACATAGCATAATATCTTTTTTAGCATTCTTTAAGTAATCCTTATTCCAGAATACTCTATTATAATATCGTCTAGTAGAATCTCTACAATCAACTACATTTTTAAATCTCTTGTCATGATTTACTGAATTCATCTTCACTAAAATAATCAATCTGTTAAAAAAAACTAGCTTAACAGATTTAAATAACAAACGTGTATGAGAATACCAATTGCTAACAAAAACTTATAAACTAACTGAGTAGCCTACTAATATAGCAATATAACAGTTTTAATGGTTACTTTCTATCGATGCTACATATACCATTATAATGTACCACCGAGCAAAGACCAAGTAATGTTACTAAGCCTAGTTGCCAGTCTCGAAATTTTGGAATTTAAATTTATTCATAATTGGTAAAGAATTTTTTTAAGTATCTAGAAAATGTACCTTAATATCTATAGCAAACATTCACTATAGATTGAATATCAAAAATATACCAAATAATGCATTTCCATATGTTTACATAAATTAATAATTATAATTTATACAACTAAGAGGAACTACAAAAAATATTTTAACATATGTAATTCAATTGAAATATAAAAATTGAAAATTGAAATGGAATATATATATATATATACTAGCTGACCCGCGGTCACTCGTTGCTGTGGCTTTGTTTTAATACGTTAGTTCAATATTATTCTAAGCTATTCAATGCAGTCAAATTCATTTTTGTTAAAATTTTGGAGGGTTGAAATAAAGTATAAAACAACAAATTATTTTAATTTTGCATTTCATTCATCTCCTATTTGAGTGTAGTATAATGCATGAATGAATTACGAACGAAGTGGTTAAGTAACAACATATAAAGATTTAATTTTATAAATGTGGTGAATAGCGTTGATTCTTTGCAATTTTTAAAATTATTTTTATCATTTTAAAGTATAACAAATAATAATTTTATACCACTAATCGCTAATCAGTGCACAATATTTTTCGGTAACCCGTATTTTGTCTAACTCAAATAGATTCATCGGTTTCCGCACACGTGAGCATGTAACATCTAGTTGCGCATTCGAGAAAAAGGAATTTTCTAAGTCAAGTACCAAATGAATATTGTTCGGTTTCAAATTCATTTATGGTCATCGCGAAAGCCAAACGAATCGGAATTGAAGCCTTTTGAATTGTATTAGAGATTCTGACGGTATCAGTGGAATACGTGGCAACAAATTGCTTAGTAGTAGAACCGAATTTTCGTTCAAACTTTACAGTCAAAATGTTTGCTTCAAGAAGTTCCCAGTATAATTCTTTTAATGATCAAACGTGCACCGTTGCATTATCTTGGTGAATTTAAGTTACGTAGATAATAACCAGGGAATCAACCGAAGATTATGTGGTGACATTCCTGATATATCTAGAGAATTCAAAAACTCGGTTGGAAAACTTACGGTTTTATTTTCAGCAACAATAATGTCGATTGGTTTAAAAAACGTTGGATCAACAGGCAACAAACCTGTGTCTGAAAGTTTATTTCATCACAATATCAACATTTTTTTCTGATTAAGTAAAAGGATTACAGAGGCAATAATTATCAAGATAATTATACAGTATATCCGGAAAGACACTCTCAATCAGTTCCTTTTTGCCTAAAGAACATTACAGATATCTTCTGGTTATTTCATGCATCATGTATTTTTTTTTTTAAACATTTATAAACCCGTGCACACGAACGTATAACACGGGGTAAACAACACAGACAGAAGAAAGAATTACAACACACACATCCATGCCTTCTCCGGGATTCGAACCAGTCCCTGCGCACCGCAGTCAGCTTCACTGACCACTATACGGATGGGCGGCATGCATCATGTATTGGATTAAATTCTACTTCATCCCAAAACATAATGCAATTAACGAATTACTGAATACCGTTTCCAATATTCAGTAATTCGTTAGGAAATATTTGTTCAGATTGATCATCTTGCAAATGCACTCGCGTGTTAATGTCAGTCGAAATATCTCCATGTTTCGCCATAAAAACGATTGTTTTAAACTGGCTTTAATCTCGTGAGCAAAAGTAGAGCGTGTAATGGCCGTTAATGCCTGTCGAAAATCACCAGATAGTAATACAACAGTAACACCTAATATTCTCTTGTTGCCATTTAAATCTTGCAAAGCTCTATGTAATGCTTTGAGTGAATGTTTATGGTTCATGGTACACTTATCCCTGATCATTAATCTTGACCCTGACCAATCCCCTCTTTTATTCAATGGTACGCATTGCATCTTGTATTTTATGAATGTCCAATGGTAGCTGATGTGGAATGTGCTGTTTTTTCACCATCTAAAAAAGTGACAACAATGCACGAAGATGCAATTTCCTAATTCAATCATATTTTCGCACGACTGCACTTCAAAGTTTAGTTGCTATAGGGAATGAAACTCCGGAGGTGGAACTCGAACGCAAAGCCATTTGACCTCATTCCAGCAATATCCAGGAAATTTACGGAAGCTTTTGAAATCCGTATCCAGATTCTCTCGTCCCCACCCCGAGAAGTACTCGGTGCCCACTTTCGAGGCTCTTGCTCCTGTAAGTTCAGTTTCTGAAGGGGAATATTATGGTTGGTCGGCATTATATGGAAAATTTTTGTGAGTTTCTAAAATCCGATTTTATATTATTATTGTTTCCCATCCAGAAAAACACCATTAAAGTACATCTCTCACCTCAAGAATTTTAAAAAGCAAGCCTTTTCCACAGTTCGTGCAAAATACTTTTTTCTGGATTTATTTGACGTAGATATGAGATTATATTGAATTGGATTGAGAATATTCGGATCGGCAGTTCCGAAATACAATCAAGATAAACTTTTTGAGTCTCTAAGTCGGCAAGTGGCCGCGGTAGCCCAGGGGTTAAGACATCGGATCACGGCCAGCGTGTCATTAGTTCGAGCCCAGCATCACTGAAAACACGCCGTGTAGGGGAGCGATTGAAGGTTAAATCTGTCGAGAGCTCAAACGTACTCCCGTTGGTGTGATGTGGTAGTAAGGAGAGGGGTTGCCAGCTCAGGTATCGTCCGCATCTCTTCACCATGGTTCAAAATTACGCGGTAATTCGCCAAAAGCCCTCTTGTAACTGAAAAGTGCGATGTTAATATTTACTCACTCACTTTACGTCGGCAAGATAGGTTGGTATTGTTGTCCGTAAATATTCCGATCCTCCGGAATTATCTGGCAAAAATACAGGAATTTCTATATTTTGATTTCAGACTCGCTTAAACCATCTCAAATTACAACAGGAATACACTTTTCCCACGCCAAGACTTTAAGGATGAGCTCCTGTCCCGGTTTGCGTAAAAGACGGTCAACCTGAATTATCCAGCAAAGTTACTGTTATTTCTCAGATTGAATATCAGATTTGGATTATCCGTTTTGAAATACACCAGGGACAAAGTTTTCATGATCCAAGGCATTTAAGGCAAGTCCCTGTTACAGTGTGTCTAAAATACGGTCGACTAGCGTTATCCGGCAAAGTAATTGAAACTCCTAAAATTTAATTTCAAATTCTCATTTCACACTCTGAAATGCACACGGAGCTGACTTTTGATGCTCCAACGCGATCAAGTTCAGTCGCTAGAGATAATGAAATTCCGGACGCGGGACTCAAATCATTTGCCTTTTCTCATAATTCAGACAATATCCAGCAAGTTTAGTTGAGTTTCTGAAATATAATTCCAAATTATCGTTTGTCGCCTCTAGATACAACTTTAAATTACTTTTGTTCCCCTCAGCCGGCAAGTTCAGTCATTGAAAGGGGCATTAGGGTCGTCCGGTATAATGTTGCAAAGTAACAGGAATTTCTAAAATTCGATTTCAAACTCTCGTTTATCATCCCGAATTACAACAGAAAGGTACTTTTCCCGCACCAAGACATTAAGGGTATGCTCTTGTCACGGTTAGCGTAATAAATGATCGTCCTGAATTATCCGGCAAAGTTACAGTAATTTCTCAGACTAGATATCAGATTAGGATTATCCATTTTGAAGTACACCATGGTCCGAATTTTCCCAATTCAAGACTTAATGTAAGCCCCTGTTATGTTGTGTCTAAAATACGGTTGGCCGGCTTTATCCGGAAAAGTTACGGTTACTTTTAGAAACTGACTTCAAAAATCGGATTCCACACCCCGAAATACGCCAGGCACTTCATTTTCATGCATTTTGGTTTGCAATATCATCTTCCACAGACACATGAGCAATGCCATATTTTGCGATTATTAATCGGGAATCTGTCAACGTTTTTTCAGGATTCTTCATATTTCAGGCAATAAAAAAATTATGGCGTGATTAATTCAAATAAAAACCATCCTGTGTTTTAAGTTGAATGAAAAAACACACAGTAGGCAAAATTATATTATCATCCGTTGAGTAGTTTCGGAGTCCATCGCGGTGAGTGAGTGAATATTAACGTCCCACTGTTCAGCTTGGAGACGGTCCGCGTAATTTTGAATCATGGTCAAGTGACGCGGACGACACCCTGAGCTGGTACCCCCCTCTCCTAACTACCACACAAAATCAACGGGAGAACGTTTGACCTCTCCACAGATTTTACGTGCATCTTCCCTACACGGCGGTTCTTCAGTGGTACTAGGATGGAACTCATGACATGCTAACCACGATCTGATGCCTAGACACTCGGCTACTGTGGCCACACGGAGTCCATCGCGGACAAACACTGTGACACGTATATTTTATATATATAAATACATATTTTGCATCACGTGCTATATTTTCAATCCCAGAATCAGGACTGAACTATTTATCAAATATACTTGCACATTAGCATAATTAAAACTGCATAATAAAACTGAAAACACATAATTAAAAATTGGTTTAATATTATTATTTATTGAAGCAAATCAAAACAAAAAATTATCTATATATATATATAAAGGAGAAAAGCGACTCACTGACTGACTGACTGACTGAAAAATCATGGTATCTCCGGAACTATTCAAACTACAGACTTGAAAATTGGTAGACATGTTCCTTTCAGAGTAGAGCTCCGCTAAAAACGGATTTTTCGAAATTCCAACCGCAAGGGGCGTTACGGGGGTTAAGGGGCGTTATAAATAATTGTTTCCGTTTTTTAACTACTTGACGTACAATCTTGAAATTGGGTAAGCAGTTTTTTTCATAGATTAGAGAACCGCTACAATATGAGTTTGGTGAAAATCGATCCCCAAGGGGCGTTGCGGGTGCGTTATAGATAATTATTTACATTTTTAAACTATTAGACGCACAGTCTTTATATTTGATAAATAGATTCCTTTCATAGAGTAGAGATCATTTACAAGATGGATTTTGAGAAAATAGCCCCACAAGTGTAATAGATAAATGGTTAAATAAATTAGATAATAAATAAATAGTTTCGTTTTCAAACTACTTGACCTACCTGTTTAAAAATTGGTAGGCAGGTTTCCTTCATGGAGTAAATATCCGCCACAAAATGGGTTTTGGGGAAAATTGACCCTCAAGGGTTGTTGCAGGGGGTCAAGGGGAGATATAAATAAATATTCCAATTTTTAAACTATTAGACGCACAGTCTTGAAATTTGGTAAGCATATTCATCTCATAGGATAGATATACATTACAAAATGCGTTTCTTGAAAATCGACTGCCAAGTGGTGTTGCAGGAGCCTCAAGGGGGGCTATAGGTATTTATTCCCATTTTTAAACTACTGGACGTACAGACTAGAAATATGATAATCAGGATCCTTTAATGGATTAAAGATCTCCTATGTAATGTGTTTTGTGAAAATCGACCAGTGGGTCGCGTTCCTTGGGCTCAAGGGGCGTTATAGTTAACATTTTCCCTTTTTTAATTTATTAAACACATTCTTCAAATTTGATAAGCAGATTCCGTTCATAGAGTACAGTTCCCCTATAAAATGAGTTTTGTGAAAACAGACCCCAAGTTGCGTTGGGGGGGGGCTTCAAGTTGTGTTATAGATAAATATTTTAGTTTTTAAACTATTAGATATACCTGCTTGAAAATTGGTAGGCATGTTTCTTTCATGTAGTAAATATCCGCTACAAAATGGGTTTGTTGAAAATTGACACACAAAAGGTGTAGCGGGGATGGTTTAAGGGAGAAGTAAATTCCGATTTTTAAAGTATTAGATGTACAGTCTTGAAATTTGTTAAGCAGATTCCTCTCAATAGGGTAGAGATACGCTACAAAATAGGTTTCGTGAAAATTGGCCCCCAAGTGGCGTTGTGGGGCTTAAGGGGCGTTGTAGATAATTACTTCCATTTTTAAACTATTTGAAGTACAGTCTTCAAATTTGGTAAGCAGATTCCTTTTATTGAGTTCAGAACCGCTACAAAATGGGTTTTCGCGAAAATTAACCCCCAAGTTTCCATTCGCGTGATTAAGGATCGTAATAGACAAATATTTCCGTTTTTAAACTATTATTTTACCTCATGAAAATTGGTATGCATGTTAATTTCACGGAATAGAGTTATTCTATCAAATAGTAAAAAGAAAGTGAACCCTTAAGGTTGGTTGCAATAGGGCCAAGTGGAGTTATAGAAATAAATTCATGTTTTTGAATTCGTAGACTCAATACTTTTAAATTTGTTAAGCATGTTTCTTTTGTTGAATAGGGATACACTAATAATATATTTTACGGAAATCAACTCCTGGGGGGTCAGAGGTTACTGGTGCGTATTGAAAAAAAAAGAGTTAGTTTTTTCGA
>BMAO01030968.1:0-20337 GCA_019973975.1 Trichonephila clavata
TATGCTTCTACAAGGAATTTATACTGGTTTATATCAGAAACATCAAACTGATTCATTTTTTCTTGTTAACAAATTCTTCCAAACAAATGTAGCATTAGCTAGAAAATGTTTTCTGAAAAAATATTTTTGATGGAAAAAAAGTTACTATTCATATTTTATTCATTCACATATTTTGAGTATGCTGTTATGAAAGTATACCTACATTTTATACAAGAAGGAAAATAATACAAAATCCACTTCCAGCTTTATAAAATTAATTAATAATTTTTTTTCATTACTCAGATTAGGATTTTTTTTCTTGCATTCATTAATTCAACCAAAAAGACACTAGTCATATTGTATCGAATAACCTTTCAAAGATAAAAAAACTGGTATGAATATATTATAATACGAATATGCAAAGTATTAAATGCTGTAGATAACTCTTGATTATTTTTTACACAAAAGTTACATTTTGTTGAATCTCCGGGGAGATTTAATACGACATTTTCACTCAGCTTACTCCAGAAGACTTTCTTTGTGAGAGGATAAGTTGTACCAATTAAGTTAGACTTTCTCTTTTCCCTCTTAAATGTGTGGTAAAAGAAGGAGCATTAAAAGAACCAAAAGGAAGAAAGGAACATACTCTGAACTTAATAATTGGAAATGTGCGACTCATTTTCAAGTTCGAAAAACGAAATTGTTCAACTCGCAGGAATTTCAAATAACCGTGTAATAATTGGAAAAAGTTTCTTCCAAGAAATTTTACTTTCACGTCTGAAAAAAAAATATTTACTTTTTTAAATATCTTATGCTTGCAATTAAACATTTTCACGGTATCACTTTTATACATGGAAGCAATTTAAAGTGAGTTTTTCCCCCCAAAGAAATCTGTTTCCATTATAACTTTTTTAAAAGGAAAAATAGTTTCACTGCTAAAGAAATAATTCTTTGTGATGTTAAATTTTTTCAGACTATGAAATCAACCGAATTTCTTACTAGCATTTGGAAATAAAGAGTCAATAAATACGTGAATCTGAACAACTTTTATTTGATCTAATGAGTAAATTTTCAATTTAAATATACAATAGAAGCGATATAAATTTTGAATTCTCTCGAAAGTTATAAAGCTTCTCTTAAATTTAAAAAAAAAATTGTGGAACAGTGATATAGCTTACTACTGCAGGAACAACGACTTACCTTATATGATTCTATCAAAAATTACGGGTTTCCTGCTAACTTGCTGAATCCCTAATACGCCGTACAATCGCAAACTCATCCTTCTTTCAATTACGATCTCGTCATCTTCATATCTAACTTCAGATATCTTTAAATAGCATTTTAATATGCATACCATGGTTTCTTCATGAAGCGAAATTCTCAAATCAAGCAATCGACAAAATAGATTTCTCAATTGGTTAATTGAAACCGCGTGAGAGCCTGTTATAAATATTTTTAGATTTAATTGGATGTTTTAAACTACTCTGAAATGGTTTCAGAGATCAATAATCATTCAGGTATCATCATTCGA
Source organism: Trichonephila clavata (assembly GCA_019973975.1). NCBI lineage: Eukaryota > Metazoa > Arthropoda > Arachnida > Araneae > Nephilidae > Trichonephila > Trichonephila clavata. The sequence continues at coordinate 1,511 of BMAO01030968.1, forward strand.
TGAATAAGTGCTGCCGGCATATAGATCCGTCTTGCTCAATCACTGCGTTATGTGCTCCGGATGGATATATCCGTCCTTCTTCACTTTGCATTGATATCAATAAAACCATTCCGTTCTTTTTTGAATTCAGTAGAATGATCTTGACTATGGTTTGCGAAGGATTTAATCCTTTCATAGAAATATTTTCTTATTTCTGCCTTTTCCTTTCCTGCTAATACACCGCATAAGCGATCAATGGGGAACGAATCGCGTAATTTTAATTGGCAGTTAAGGAGTTAATGAATTATTGTTAATGAGTAATCGTGTTATCATTAGATGCTCTAACATTAGTCCGATGAAGAACGTGGTAGCCGACTGGTCATTGACTCGAACTCATGGCTGGCGCTAAGAGGGGACAGCACACGTTATACTTGTAACGGGATAAAGTTCTCCGTTAGCGTGTTGTGGCAGTTTGCAGATAGAAGGCAGTTTAGCTGTTGCTCTAGTCATTCAACCTTGGTTCAAAAAACGGGGTCTGTCAATAATCCCTTTTTTGTGGTTTCAAAGTGCGAAGTTAATAAAATCAAACAGAAAATATTTATTTGCTTAACAGTTCAATAATATAAGTTACACAGATTTATAAATGTGTGTGTGAGTGCGTGACATGCATTATATAATATCATATTCAAAGTATGAGAATGTAAGCGATTCATTTCATTCATCTCCAAATGAAAATAAACTCCCAGCTTTCAAGTTTCCTGCAAAGAAAGTTTTAATGATTTATCCTGTATTACAAATGCTTTTGTCTTGCAAATTAGTTTCTTTCAAAACTGTTGTGTGAGTGATTTATAACTACGGCAAGGCATTATTTTTAATAAGTTTCTCTATCTTGCATATTAAATATGTTTTATAATCATGTTCCTATGATGTATGATATTACGCATTTGATATGTGATGTTAGGTACCATAGTATAAATTATGTAATAATATTCGGTAAATTTATAGATACACTTTTAAAAAAAAACTGATTGATACGCAAATAAGAATAATGTGCATTACACGAAACTGCAATAACTGCGTTTTTTATAATATCTGCTCTGCATAACAAAGAATAAAAAAATCTCTCAATCCAAATAACCCTCACGCTATATTGATTTGAAAAATCTTGGGAGAAACCGTATTTGATAATTATTCAACGTTCATTTTCCTCGAAAAGCTACACAAGTGTATAATGCTTTAAGACCAAGCTATATTGATAAAACGAGATAAGTTTAGAAAGAGATAAGTTTAGAAAGTTTTAATTAGTTTCACAGAATTTCTTACCAAAAGCATGACTACATCAGCAGAATATTTAAGGAAATCATTCTCTGCAATTTTATTGCTATTGCATATAACAGGAATGGAAACACTCTCTTCTTCGAAATTTCGTAAGAATTCATTTTCCAGGCTGATAAGGATTATTCCAAAATATATTTTCCATTTCTTCGTAATTCTGGTTGCAATATCTGAAGTCCTGTGGTTGTGCAGTTTCTCAGATACAAAAAGAGAGTGGACAGTATCTACTATTATTTTTCTTCTAACAGCTTGCCATGGTTTTGTTCTCTTTCACAAAACAAAGATTGTGTTGTTACTTAAAAAAATTTATGGAATTTCTGAACTTATCTGCCCGTACCAGAAATGGAAAGTATTTAAAATTTCTGTGTTAGCTTATATCATTTTTGCTATTGGCATGCTATTAAATACTTTGGTAGTGTGCCTCCATGTCAATGTAAAAGAGCTGGACTATTCTAATGCATGGATTTTGTCCTACATCGATAATGAAATAAAAAATTATTTCGTAAGCTTTCGGAGAATAATATTAGCTCTATCTGCCTTAGAAATGTTCTTCACTAACATTTCCCTGACCAGTTACTACTGCTCAGTGTGCTATTGCATGAAATTCTTTTTCTCACATTTCATTTCAGAATCAAATAATTTTATTAAAAAACAAGATTATGGCAGCATATTTAACATCTACCAAGAATTAATCAGTGCAATGATGTTTTTTGACGACTTCATGTCGTTTCCCGCGTTGATTCTCGTTCTGTGCAATTTGGCTGGACTGTTTTGGTGTACTTACAGCTTAATTTTTTCAATAGGAAATGATTATTTGATCAATACGTTTATTTTCTTCGGAATAATTCAATATGGGCTTTTATTACTAATGATATTATATTCCGCAGCCATTGCGAATGAAGCAGCAATGCTTGCGCAAGATACTGTTATATCAGTACCAGCTTGGTTTCGTCAAAACTACAAGGAATTAAAAATGATGATACGTCGAAGATTCAAACGTAAATACTCTCTTACATTGTGGAAAATCTACGTAATTGATAAACGCCTTCTTATAAGTGCTTTAGGTAACCTTGTAACGTATGGGATTCTTCTAGGAACTTTAGGAAGTCTCCAGTTTTCAAGGACTGAAAATTTGGTTTCTTAAAGCCACTGCATAATGTTAAAAAGTATCAACAAATGTGAAACATTTGTACTTATTACTAATGCAGCTGAATTATTTTAAATTGTAATTCAAATGCTGTTCATAAATCCATGGTATTGTACATAAATTTCTACTTTGAACATGTTTTCTCTTTCTTTCTATATGCGTGTGTATAGAAAGAAACCGTTAATATAATAGTTAATAAAAACATATAACAGTTGATAAAAATATAGGTCCTTCCGTTTTACATATTTTGTATTGTCATATTATCATTTCATAAGTCAGTATTTTATATATTCATTACCTAAAATCAAAAGTGCGATTTAATTACCTTAAATTAAAAAAAGACAGAAATTATGATTAAATGTATCCCTTTAATCTCATATAAGAAAGAATAAATATACAAAACATCAATTTTCAATGTTATAAGTAAATATATAAAAAAATTTCTCATTCGGAAAAGTTCAAGCCTTTCAGAGGTGATTTGATTTTTAATAGAATTCATAATTATATATATATATATATATATTCTTTTCGGTTTGTGATTCAATTTGTTATGAAATGAAGGTAATAAAATTATGAATAAAAATATGTGTACATAAGACTAAAAATAATAGCTAATTATTTGATAAATATATTTTGTCATATAAAAACTGAAATCAATTTTTTTATAAAAAATAATCAACTTAAAATTTGAACTACTATATTACGTAAAGGACTTTTAGTGTTAATTTTTACTCCTACATTAAGACATATCAGAACATTCAATAATTGCTCACACTTACACAAATATTGAGATAGCAGGATTAAAGAAATAATGACAACATTTTTTGGCAAAAAGTTTTCTCTTTAAAGTTTAACACAGAACTATTTTGTTTACCAAGAAGCTATGTTATTGAATTTATATAAAAATTAAATTTTTTCGATTAGATTTAGGTAGCTTGATTGACTTATGTAATGACTTTGATTAAAGTAATGAATAATTTGAAGGACTTGTTTTTGGACTCAGAAGACTGGACGTTAACGTCGTGATGGATTTGAATTGATGTCTTGACGAATTTGTTGAATTAATTAAAAAGTAATATTACATGCAGAAATATTCTGTTATATTGAATTTAACACATGGTGTACAACTTCAGTTTGAAAAGTGGCCAGCGATACGTTTGTAGTACAGTGACAGAAATAATAGTCTCATTTATAATAAATAAAAATAAAAAAATTTCGTAAAATGTTAATTAAATTTGCTGTAACATTACATTAAAATAATTGGATTCAATAGAAACTCATATGGATATTTTATTACATTTAATTTAAAAAAATAGGATAACTGTAACTACGATAAATACTTGTAATAAAATAGCAAAGTATAATTTAGTGTTATGTTCTTATAACATTATATTCCTTTATATGATTCCATTATACATGTTGACAAATAATATTAACTCAAATATAGTTAAGAATTATAAGTTATATAATTTAATAATGTTATATATAATACGTACAGAGTGTCAAATATTGTTAAACTCTTCAAATGGTTATTTTTCTATATTTAAGAACTTTGTGTTATACGAGTAAATTGTAAAAATATCCTCCTAATATTTAAATTATTGAAATACATTGAAAACATTTCTTCCTTAAACTTGATTTTTATTTCTGACACTTTATTATACACACATATATATATATATATATCCCTGTTATGTTCTATATTTTATGTAAATTTTTTCCATATATATATATATATATATATATATATATATAAATTAAGGCTCTTCTATCATCCATAAACTTCCCATTTTATACAACATTTAAGGTCATTTACAATAAGATTGCATAATTATTTACTATTTTTTACATGCTATTGTGGTTACAGATTACTTAATAAAATCATCCTTAGATTGTAAAAAAAATCAGCTACGAAAAAATTATTTTAACATATTTTTAGATAACTGGGGAAAACCACAGAAGAGAAATAATTAATATATTGATTAAAAATATAAATATAAATAAACGTAACAAAAGCGGCTAAAAAACAGCTAACAAAGCGTTAAGCCTTACGAGATGGGTAGTTTTAAGAAGAAACTGTTCTTTAGGTCGAAAGTCTTAGCAATACAGTATTTTTCCTTTTTCTATGAATGATTGACAGTACCATGTGTCATCGGGAAATGACACATGCTAGCTTGGAGTTTAATTAGGGGTATGTACCGTAAAAAAGGGGGAACGGTAATTACATACCCTCCGGTTTGAAATCAAGAGTTGTGTTATGTGATTGATATTTATGAGATTTGATTGATCACATGGTTTCCTGAAAACTATTCAGAAGGAAAGGAATTCCTTTGTTTAATTTCAAATCAAGTACATCTCATTAGAGATTATTACTTTTATTTAAATCTTGTTTTATTAAATTACTTTATTAAATCCATCTTGTAAAAGTTTAAAATTATGAAACGTTAAAACGTTTATTTTTTTTTTCTATTAAAGCTTTAAAATAAAATGGCCAAGCTAAAAAATAAAATATGCCTTACAGTTTTCTAAATGAAGAAATATTCTCCGAAATATTTTTACTACATACATGCATAAATCTTCAATATTTTTCTACTTCATTAGAAATGTTAAATTCCTTTAAAATGTCAATATTTTCATAAGAGCCACAAGCACTTTTATGCTTTATATTAAAGTAAATAAAATGCTATTGTGATATTTCCGAGAATATATTTTGTTTGTGTTGACTTATGTTGAAGTGTGAAAAATAGAGAAATATTTTGAGGCAAAATTCAATTCATATAACAGTAGTATCTGCCACACGGGACTTGTGCTTTAAAAAATGGTATTACGTTATGTTTAAATTTACAAATAGTTTCTTTGAAACTCTATTTTCGAAAGCAAACACGTTAGTTTTTTTGCTTTCATATTAGAATGATAAACTTTTTTTTATAAAAATTTTCTGATATTCTTCTTTTACTTAAGTAAATTGCATCGCTACGGCAATCAATAATTCAAAGATTATAGGTCTGGAGAGATTTTATTCAGCATCTTTGATATATGTAATATACTTGTAGAACCTGTCCCAGATTGTATCGAACATCGGAAAGTTATCGATAGGTTAAGGTAGATAAGGTAGTACCAAAAATGGTTATGCTTATTATAACCAGATTCTATATCTGTTAATTTGAAGCCTGATTTTGATTTATTCAGATAATTTAACTTTGCAAAATTCTCTTTCATCTTCAAAATGAATTACTTTCTTTTTCTTCAATGATGTTTAAATTCTGATCAGTATTATTTCATATCAAAGCATTGTCGAGTTTTACCTCGTGTTGGTTGAGTTGGAAGTCACGCTCAATAATCAGGTACTCAGCGGGGGGGGGCTGAGACAGCATTAATTAGAATACGAAATGATGATCAATAGATAAGCACAATAATTCAATTTTATTATTTTAACATTAAGCCTGATAATGCGATAAAGCAGGAACGTAACGGAAAATAATTGAGCCCCCCGCAAGTTCAAGTTTTGGGCCACAAGCCGGATCTTTCAAAGGATTACAAAACCAAACATAATGTACCTTTACACATTACGCGTACAAATATTTAAACATTAAAATTATAACTGAATACAAAATGAACCTGAGTCTGAGTAAACGAAGTAAATAACGTATAACATTATAGAGTATTTATAGTACTTATAAAAATAGAAATCTAACAACAGTGGATAACCTGGTAACTTAAATAAAAACAATACACTAAGAAAGACACGAAAACTGTAAAATAGTTTTCAATTTCCCATTCTTACGGGGGAAAAAAGGTATCGCTTACCTTATTCTTCGTTTCTGAGTCCCGGGTTCAGCTTGATCTAAATTTCGATTATATTCTAGTATAAATACTGCCACTCTTAAAAATGAGAGTTCTTTGTATGATGCAAAAATAACTTAATGAAAAAAGAAATAGAAAATAATACATTCCGCGTCCTAAGAAAAAGACACAACTACTATTACTAATACAGATAATAAAAGAAAATCTATTCCCTTGAATCTGTATCTATTGGTGCATCTACATAATGAGCAAAATCACTTTTATTCAAGTATGTTTCTTCGTTTTCATTTTCCGACTCCTTTTCTTTAGATAGAGTATCCTTATTAGCTGAAGTGTCAGAGATTGTGAATTAAGTTCTTGTGAATTAATTATCACTTCGATGATTTGTTCATCAGTTTCCCTAGAATTACTATCACTAGCACTTGCATAAGATTATGTACTTGCAGATATTAAAAAGTTATCCAATTTTGCATATTTGCTATTAATATTATACTGCGTTTCCTTTCGAATTTTTCGTTTTTGAGACGCACTCTACAGTTTTTTTTTTTAACTCTACTCTTTTTAGAGCCATGTTTCTTCTTGTCTTATTAACAAAATACCATTTTTTGAACCTGAATATTAAACTCCGATAAAAAAAATACTTCTAGTAATAAAAGAGAGAAGTGAGATTGAAATGTTTTAATAGTAAGAAAACACACCCTATATTTAAGTGCATTGAATATAAAAAGAGAGATGTCTGTTCTAAAAGCAATTCTGTGAAACGTTTCTCTTTGAGCTTTGTTTGATTGAATACTCGTAAATTAATATAAAAAAATCATTGGAAATGCTCTCTATGCTTTTCGTAATACTATTTCACTTGAAAACGGCATAGCAGATATACGTTATTTACGACTTCGCTAAATGAAAATGAAATGCGTGAGGGGAGGGGACTAAAGTTTCCAATATGTTACTCTGTAGCTTCGGTTAAAAGTAAATCATGTCCTTTTTGTTCTCTCCACAGCTAATATAAAGTATGCTATATATATATATACATGCATATAATAATAGTGATGATTTTTTTTTTACTTTCCTAGAATTATATCCAATTATCCACCTGCCTTTTATTTTATCTGTTAGTACAGCGTTTCCTAAACTGTGGGGTGCGCCCTCCCCTAGGGGGCGTAATAACTCTACTAGGGGGCACGAGCATATTGAAAAGTCTGAAACAAAAGATTATTTTTAAAAAAATTATTAATTCACTGAAAGTCAACAAACAAAATGCATCCCGGCATAGTAAAAAAATAAAATACATGTATACACTAACGTACTGCACTTATAAATGCATCAGTTTGGCACAATGTATTTTACACTTTTTTTCACAATACTCAGTCAAGAACATGAGTTTGTCCCATATATAAAAACTCTATACAAAAATTAACACTTATCCTGATAATTTGTATTGTTTATAATTATACCCTTAACTGCCGATTTAAAGATACGCGATTCGCTCCCCAATGTCACCGTTTTCCACGTTGGCACGCGTATGTGATGTATGGTGGGGGGGGGGGGAGAAAAGGAATAAATAAAAGCAAATTTTCTGAAATAAGTAAATCCTTCAAAAATTCTGTCAGGGTCCTTTTATTACATTTCAAAGCCTTCGGAATTATTTTATGCATATCAGTGCGCAGAGAGATAGAAAAGATCGTACTTTGGAAATACGTATGCATACGTCCGGGGCAATTAAGGCTTTGGCTGAGCGAGACATTTATATACGCCGATGGCACATGAAAGGTTAAACTCTTATTGTAACTTTAGCGTAAAAATATAGTATTACTGAATTCAATACATTGTTATTGTACGGAAGGGGGGCGCAATGAAAATTATGATAGGATATTGGGTCGCAAATATTGAAAGTTTGCGAAGCACTGTGTTAGTAATTTAGGTTTAAAATAACCCCTAAAGAAAATTATCTCTCGTCGCGGGGATTACAGCACACCAAACGAAATGTTTTTTTTTATTTGTTTATTGGATCAAAGATATCTAATGAGCGTATTAAAATTTTCATTTTGAATGACGTCAGATCGCAAAATGGAAAATCGCTTAAAAAATGGATTTTAAAAACTTTGAAGTGAATTTTGAGAAAATCTACACAAAAACGTCAGCCAGGCTTTAAGCCCCCCCCCGCAGTGCGGGGGTCTACGATAAGCCACTGCGATAAGGACAATAAAATACTAATAAATAAGGGTGACTTATCTTTTAAATGAGATGCAACATCTAAACTTCGCCTTTGAGAAATCTACTTACTTCTAATAGTGAATATAATCCCAACAGAACTATCGAGGCAACATTTTCTACATACTATCTGATATCTATTTATATGTTATCTAGTAGTGACGTTCATTTGTGGCACTGAGTTGCTCTAGCTCAAAGTGCTAATGGCAGGATGAGAAAAACACGGATAGATCAGTTAGGATAGATCTAGCGGGTAGCTCATTGTTCAGCATGTTTGCTAAGTTTGTTATGATTCTAAAGATTTTGGCAAACTTGCTTTTTTAACGGATAAAGAAACATTATTAAGACCTATAATTTTAGCAAAAGGTTATAATGACCCTAAAGTCTATGCTCAAAACACACAAATAACATATTCATTTAAACAAAGTAATATTTTTTTTTTAAAAAAAAAACCTGTTTATTAAAATAACTGTAGGAAAAAAAAATTTTTTTTTGTTATGAATTGAGGTTTTATTTGCTTAAGGAAAATTATCTTTTTCTGAGTGTAAAAGGTCTCAAGAGACAATTCTAGAGGGTTTCAATTTGAATATTGTTTCTTTCAAATATAATTATGTTATTCATGTATATACATAAATAACATTTTATTTGAAAGTCTTTTTACATGATTCTCTTTATGGATGTACATCGTTCACGTAGGAAACGCCGGATATATCAAAGCAATTCTTCACAAATGAAATAGAGAAAAGAAAAAGTTCTAGGACGTGCTTGAAAAATATCTAGATCTTGTAATAGGAGACACTAAAATTATATGAGTTTTCTTTAGTACGTTTAACAAGTTTTTCTGAGCCTTGCTCGGAAAATATCCTTTCTTCAGTTTTATTCCTTAGTATAGATTACAGATTTTTTCTTTTTTTTTTACCTTACCAAACCATGAAACATGACAATTTCTTAGTTCTTATTTTTTTTTATATTTTGAAGTGGATAACTTTTTGAAACCATAAAAATAGGTGTAAAAATGTTCACTAGATAAAAATGAAATGTTGATTTGTAGGGAACTTTTAAAGCTCAATCTCTTTTTATCACGTTCTGGATTTCATTAGAGATACACGAGTTAAATATTTAGTATTCCCTTATGCTTAATATGCAACAGAAAATTACTTTTCGTAAAGATATTTCAGGAAATACTGAGAAAAACTTTAGTATTGTTATACCTCCAAAAATTACTTCTGCGAGAAGAACTAAATTTTCATTGGGTAAATTATGATCAGTTTTAAATTATTTCTTAAATCATATTTAAAAGGTTTTTTTTTATATGTAGAGTGATTTAGATTTGAAAAACACTAAGAAGACACTCAAAAATGGATTGCATGAATAGCAATAATTTATCTAATATTAGCAAATGTTTGCTTCTACATATGATCTTTTAGTGCTAGTTAGAAACATTAAAATTATTTAATGCCCCTGCATGTTCAATTCAGTGAATTCAAAGATATTCAGCATGTTCAATTCAGTTCATTTTTCTGCCAGTGAATAAATTCTGCATAAGATGTTTTTATGTTATGGCTTCAAGGCCATAATAACAAAAAATTTTGCTATACAACAAATAACAAAACGGAATTTTTTAAGGTATCTGCCTACGTTTCTGAAGCAATGTTTGAAACGCAAAAATCTTTTTATCATTGCCATATTTTGTAGGAAAAAAACGAGTCGGCAGGAAGAAAAAATTTAATAAAATTGTGAACAAGAAAAGTCTGGGTCTATAAGATTGGTGAATTTTAAGTATGTGATATATTAAGCAGTATTTTACTAAAATAATAATCAAAACTTAAAATACCTTTTTTATAATGATTGTACTTTTTTGTCAAATATACGTAACTTAAAACCTGATGTCTTAAAAATGTGTGGATGTATTTCTTTCATATTTTGTTATTTAAAGTATACTCCAAAGGCAATCAACAAAGAATTAAGCTGTAACGTCGATATTTTTTAACAGTTTATTCTTTCGAACGCAATACAGTTTAAAAAATTTTCTATAAGAATATGAGCAGTGATAATTGTAATTAAATTTTCGATTTTAGTTCGCTGTCTTTAGAACTGTGAATTGAATATATGGCTTTGAATTCCATGTTGAGTGTTTTGAAAATCGGTATAATTTTCCTAAAATTTTACCTAAAATACGCCATTTTAATAAATTTAAATTGTCATATATAATTCGTGATTGGTGTTCTTCATTATTTTGAGTCATAAGCACCAACAAATTAACATACAATTACTAATAGCATATCATTTTAGACAACATGCCTCACAACGTATGCAGATGCCTTAAATAATAATTATAATTTACTCTGAAATATCACGTAAGCATAGAATAAGAAAAATTTTGTGTGTGTGTGTAAAGAAAATGTTGTCAAAATTCATTTGTTTTCACCCCTATTGATAATTCTATTTAAGAGTAATGTTTCCATTTTTCAAAGAAATTGCTTTAATATGAATGCAAACTTTTTTTAGAGCTTATTTTAATTTTTATATCGCAAGCATACGTTTCGCACGTTTTTTTTTTTGAAAAAAAAGGAAAAATAATTTAAGTGCTAAATATTTTTTAAATAAGCAATTTTTCTAGCCTTATAAACATATTAAAGATCGTTAATGGAGAAATGCATAAATGTTTAGCACAAATTACGCATTTTATCATTTTGCTAACAGAATGTCTTTTAATCCTAAATATTTCAATTTTTACATTTAATTATATATATATATTATGAATCTCCTCTGTAATAAATTGCAAAATTTTTAACTGTACCAAATTTGTGCTTGCAAATTTGAAATATATTTTCCTTGATTTTTTATACCTGATATTATTTTATGCTTTGTGTAAAGTGATAATTCTGTGCTTTATTTTACCGTTAGGGGTTTGATATAAATCCTTCTAATAATAATTGCGATTAATTATTCATGATATTTCTGATACAAACGACGAATTTTATTTAAAAAATAGTTCACAAATATCTTTGTCAAAGAAATAAAATAATTGCATTTTTTTTATTCTTTTCGCAATAATATTATTCTAAAATGTGTCGTATCCTATCGCTACCCCTAAGATTACCAACTCCCATTCGGGTATTACCTGAATCCGAACGTGTTGAATGCATAATAAATTCAGTACTCATTTTAACAAATCAATCTTATTTATTGATTTTTCTTAATTAAGAGATTACACAAATACTATTCAATTTTAAGAACAATAAAACACAGTGGAGAATGAGAAGGGTTCAACAATCATGAACGACGGAATCCTATCTGAATCTACGAAAGATCGACACGTACAATTACAGCTACACACTTATACTTAATCTATAAAACTAACCTGATTTCTTATGTTATGGCAGGTTCATCTAGTTGGTTCTTTAAGATCTTGATTGGATCAACTTGAATTAGGATTCCTTTCATAGGCGACTTATTTCTCAGCTATTCTCGCAGTTCTTTTATGAACTAATTTTATCCACAACGGTACGATAGACTCCACTTACAACATCTACGTTTACATTTGAAAAACACTTTCTCATTTCATTTCATTCTCCTTTTTAACTCGCTAAACCCGAACTTATATAAAATATCTCATTTGCATAAATCACGCTTTGGCTCCCGGTGGAGATTGGTTGAAATAAATAAAACATTAAAGAATATATGAGAAGGTTAGTGAAACGCGTAAGAACCCGTCACAACCCCCCTCCGAGAAAAAAGTGTGACTTATTGAAGGTTTAAACGACCTGAAAGAACTCGCGTAATACACCTAACGCCTGAAAAACACTAAACCTGCACAAAATTTTAACTCTAACTCTAGAATGCCTGAAAACACTGAACTTGCAGAAAATTTTAACTCACTAAGTTTAGAAACTTTAATTAAACTAGCACACAGAAATGACTACACAAAGGGGTACTCCACTCTAATTTATTGATCTTTTACATAAATTCCCTACAGTGCATCCCATTCGGGCGAAGATCAGGGGAAAACCTTTTAAGGAAAAAACCCTGATCATGCACTTTACTTAAGTGCTAATAAATATAAAAAAATTTACAATAATATCTTCGTACGACATCAATCTTTCATCTCATCACTATGTTCAGGGACCGCTGCCCTGAAAGGAAACCTTGTCAATTTTCTTTTTAAAACATGACATTAAATGCACAGAACTTTTATACAACTTCCTTATTGACATAAATATGGCATCCATTACATATATATATAGTCTCATAACAAAATAACCTTTATCTGGTTTCATTTTCAAAAAATTCCCAATCAATCGCGCTGCGCTGTTAATGTTTTTGTTAGTATTCCTAATTACGCCGCGCCCCGAAACCAGACACTACTTATACATCTTAATAATTACACACAAAAATATATACATTTTGTACATAGAATATATTACAACAAACAATACAAGTAATCTCACATATAAAGCCTCGTCTTTAAAGTGTAGCAAAACAATTGCAATTCAACAAATGTTTTTCCACAATTTGGAAAAAAATTAAATACAAAGCGTTTTCAATCGATTTGAAAATGCACACAACTCAGTGACGCTTTTGTACGCTAATTTTACAAAAAAAATAGACTAGCATACATGGAAAATACTCTGAACTGTCTGTCAGAGGAAAAATAAACAAATTAGAATTATACAACCTGGCTAGTCTTTAGATCCAATCTGCATAGGCTTTGTCTCCAACCACGGCCTCTGTACTGGATGACCTTGTCCTAGGGCGGTCCTCTCTGCGCACCCACCTTCTGGGTCTCCTCTTCCATTGAGTCCGCTGAAGCTGATATGCTCCTTCTGAGGCGTTCCTTCCATCTGCGAGATTCTGGCTGCTGTCCACTCGACGTCGGCTCCGGAGGTTGTAAGGGCAGTTCCGTTTCTGCTGGATTGGACGGGATATGTTGCATTTGAATCTGTGGGATGGTCCTGGAATTGTTCCTACCGATTTCCTCTCTTCACTGCTGGATGGTCTTGGAATTGTTCCTTCAGAATTCCTCTCTTCCACCTTTCTATACCGCTTTTTTGAGGGACGAGACGGCATTGACGAGGCCAACTTTCTCTCGTCTCGGGATACCTGGGCCTCCGATCTCTTCTTAATCTGTATGTTCTCAACCCAAGATTCGGGCCTTCCTCTTTTCTCTCTCTCTGTCCAACGTGGCTTTCTTTTCCTGAAATTATACACATCACCACCCCCCGAAGAAACAGTAGACTCCGCCCGCTCACGTTTTTTCCTTCTCACCTCCTCTCCATCGCGTCTATTCATAACAATATCTCTACTACCTTCCAAATTTCCTGATTCTGATCCTCTACGACAATTCCATCACTTTCTGATTGCATTAATCTCGGCTGCCTATCTCCAACCTGTCTGATGCTACTGCATTATGATCACTACTTCTCGCAATTTCCGATTCGGCAACACTGTCCTCTGATTCTCTTTGATGTAAATTCTCGCCTGATCCACATTAACAGTTATTCTTTTACCAACTTTAATATTACTAAATTATTATGTTTCACACTCAAAACTTTATAGGGGCCCTCAAACTTTGGCATAAATTTACCCATCATTTTCTTACTTGCCGAACTCAACGGGTGAGTTTGAACCAACACTAGGTCATCAACCTTCACATTAACTTCACGCCTCTTCTTATTATAATATTTCGCCCACTTCTCGTGGTGGCGCTTTGTATGTATCCTAGCCTCTTCAAACAACTTTTCTATATTTCCACAAACTACCATATATTTCCATCAGTTACCATTACTAATTTTTTAAATGGAGTGATTAACTTTCGACCTAAAAATAATTCCGCCGGTGTTTTACCCGTTGTCTCACGTACTGCTGTCCTTAAAGCGTAACCAAACTCACGCAGAAATTGGTCCCAGTTAGTGTGATTATCCGCAACAAAACTCGAAATCATTTTTAGAAGAGTATGATTAACTATTTCCGTTTCATTAGCTTGTGGACGATATACCACAGTTTTAACGTGTTTTATGTTCAACCTGCGACATACTTGCTCAAAAACTTCGGATATCATTTGGGGGCCATTATCACTAATTAACTTAACTGGAGCTCCATAACGCGAAATATAATTCTCAAAAAATGCATTGGCAATTGCTTTAGCCGAAGCTTTCCTTAAGGGAACTATTTCAACCCATTTAGAAAAATTATCTGTTATTACTAAAATAAATTTATAGCGTTCGGACTAGTTGCAGGGTATGGGCCTAATAAATCTAAAGATACGATTTCATTCGGAAAATTCGTTACTATCGGAAATAACTGACCAGCTGGTAATCCGTTCTTATAATTAAATTTTTGGCATTGGTCGCAGGTTGCTACATATTTATAAATGTATTTCCTCATGTACGGGAAATAACACGCGTCTTTTAATTTTAAGTAGGTTTTCTTTTTGCCTAGATGGCCCGCCATCGGCGAGTCATGGAATTCTCGCATAACATCTTTACGTAATGTTTTGGGTATAAATACTCTTAATTCACCTAGTGTGGTTGTATATTTTGCATAATATATAACAACCCATCTATTAACTTAAAGTCGCGGGCCAATTTCTACAGATTGACTCATTAATGGAACTATCGTCAGGATTTTCTAAAACCGCAAGATATGACCTAACTCCGGATCATTCCACTGTTCCTCTTTCAACTGTTCCCTAGACGATAATACTAACGACCTAATCACCGCACAAGACACCTTTGCTTCTTCGTTACTTTCTAACGGGTTTCTAGACAATATATCAGCTACCACATTTTGCGTACCTGGGCGATGTTCCCATTCCACATTAAAATTTGCCAACTTAAGCGTCCACCTTATCATTCTAGACGACAAATTCTTTCCATTCGTTAATTTGGTAAGTGCAGCATGGTCTGTTATCACCTTAACCGGCAAGGATCCGAAATAAGTGCGATATTTATTTAACGCCCATATGACAGCCAAACATTCACGTTCCGTCACACTATAATTTCTTTCAGCGCGGTTTAATGTTCTTGAGGCAAACGCAATAGGCCTATTATTCTGTGTCAATACTGCTCCTACCCCCACTGAACTAGCATCCGTATAAAGTTCAAAAGCTTTGGAAAAATCTGGTAATTGTAACACTGGAGCTTCCGTCACTGCTTTCTTAATACGATCAAAGGCTTCCTGCGCCGATTCCGACCAACGGAACTTAGAATTTTTCCGTTTTAAACCATACAAGGGTTCACACATGTCTGCGTAGTTCTTAATAAACTTTTGATACCAACCCGTCATTCCTAAAAATTTTGCTACCTGTTTTGCAGTTTTCGGAGGTTTCATTTCAATAATTGCTTTTACCTTCTCCTCATCTGTTCTAACTCCTTCTTTATTAATAACTAAACCCAAATAACGTAATTGTTCCCTCGCGAAATGACACTTCTCACGATTCAACGTTAAACCAGCCTCTTGCAACAATCTGAATACTTCCCGTAAGTGCTCTACATGGCGTTCAAAAGATGGAGATGAAATTATTACATCATCCATATAGCAGTGGGTAAAACGCCCGAGAACTGGTTTGAGTATCAATTCAATTGCCCTTTGAAAATTTGGAGCTGCCCCTGAAAGGCCGAATGGCATGCGAGTAAATGCAAAAGTACCATTTTTTGTAACAAACGCCATCTTATGAATATCTTCGGGGTCTACTGCCATCTGAAAGTATCCGCTGCGTAAATCAAGTGATGACATAATTTCGGTGTGTGCAATATTAGTGATCAAATCATCAATTATGGTAGCGGATATCGTGGATACTCGTGATCGCATTTAATTCCTATAATCTATTGCAAACCTATAAGCTTCTGGGTCGTCTAACGGCAACCCGTTTTTCTTCCGACATAAAACAACTGGAGACGCATAAGGCGATGTTGTTGGAATTATAGTTCCATCGTCCAACATCTTCTGAACATGGTAGTCAATGATACCCTGTTTGACCCTGTCATAGCGATAAGGTCTCGAAAAAACTGGAGGATTATCACCCGTATCAATTTCATGACAAAACACATGTGTCAGACCTGGCTTAAATGAAAATAAGCCTTGAAATTCCTTAAACAAAATCTGCAACTTCTGTTTTTGCCCTGCATTTAACTTAGTGTTTGATAAATCTATCTGAACCGGTTCGTCCGAAATTGCCACTTTCTCAATCTGCGAATCCGGAATGATTAACGATTTCGTAAAAAAATCAAAACTTATCTTTGCATGCGACATAAAATCAATACCCAGGATGCATGGATATTGCATCTCAGCAATCACATGAAATTTCCACAACTTCGAAAATTCCCTGATCTTAATTCGTAACTCAATTGTGCCTAAATTTCTGCATTGTGACCCTTGAGCCGTAACTACTTCAGCTAACGATTTCTAAATAGGACAAAAAGAAAAATATGATCGGTATGACTTTTCTGAAATAAATGACTTCTCCGCACCTGTATCCCAGAGAGCTTTTATAAACGTGTCATGTAAAAGAATCGGCACATACGGAAGATCAACTGGTGATAACCGTAATGAATTAAGTTTAATTCTATTAGGAGGATTTGACTCAACTAGCGACCGCTTACCTCCCGCAACACGATCGCTTAGAAGTTTAAATTGGCATTTCTCTGCCTTCCGCTGTTGCAATCAACACGCCTCCAATTCTGCTTTGCTGAATCATCACTAGGACCCTTCCTAACCACCATCCTACGGTTCTGATACCGGTCTGTTCGCTGATTTGGTTGGTTGTTGCGATTTCCTCCCTCGAATCCTTGATTTGATAATTACGACGAAAAAAATTATTCGCACCCCTGCTTAGTCCTCTCTGATCATTTTGTCTATTTCCGACCCCTGTATCTCTCCAATTTCCATTATTCCTTCTTTCCGCAGGATTCCTACTCATATTCCAAC
The DNA here is from genome assembly GCA_019973975.1 of Trichonephila clavata. NCBI lineage: Eukaryota > Metazoa > Arthropoda > Arachnida > Araneae > Nephilidae > Trichonephila > Trichonephila clavata. The sequence goes on from BMAO01030968.1 coordinate 18,915, forward strand.
CTCGTCTAGCAAAATTATTACTCGAACCCTGGGTTTCTCTGCAGCTATGACGTTCCTCATACCGGTCTACCAACTCTAACAACTGAACTTTCGTTGTGGGGTTTCGAACTTCTAAATAATCCATAATTTGGGGTTCGAGTCGCATTACTATGTGATCGACCAATTTTAGCTCATCATAATTCAAATTTAAAGTCTTATGGACTTTTAATAGCTGGAAAATAAAGTCTGACGGGGCCTGACCTCTCCGCTGCTTCGATGAAAAAAACTGAGCCTCTAACTCTGATTTATTCCGCACTACTGGAAAGCTATCCGACAACTTCTTTTTAAGCGTTGCGAACGCAGTCGCTTCTTCATTTACACACTCAAATCCAATGACCTCGAACCAGTCTAACGCTCTCCCAATTAAATGACCCTTTAAATACGCACACGCCAGATTCGCCGGTATTTCATAGTAGGCTATATTATCATCAATATTGTTAATAAACTCAGACACATTTTCTTTACCCGAAAAAATAATTCCGGCAAACTCTAAATCCTGCACTTGCTCTTAATTCCGGTATTTCGGTTGGGCGCCAGTGTCGTAGCCTTCGCTACCCTAAGATTATCAACTCCCCTTCGGGTATTACCTGAATCGAACGTGTTGAATGGTTAATGAATTCAGTAGTCATTTTAACAAATCAATCTTATTTATTGATTTTTCTTAATTAAGAGATTACACAAATACTATTCAATTTTAAGAACAATAAAACACAGTGGAGAATGAGAAGGGTTCAATAATCGTGAACGACGGAATCCTATCTGAATCTACGAAAGATCGACGCGTACAATTACAGCTACACACTTATATTAATTGTATCTATAAAACTAACCTGATTTCTTATGTTATGGCAGGTTCGTCTAGTTGGTTCTTTAGGATCTTGATTGGGTCAACTTAAGATTAGGATTCTTCTTTAAGAGGTGACTTATTTCTCAGCTATTCTCGAAGTTCTTCTACGAACTAATTTTATCTACGACGACGCGTTGGATTCTATTCACAACATCTACGTTTACACTTGAAAGACACTTTCTCATTTCATTTCATTCTCATTCTTAACTCGCTAAACCTGAACTTATATAAAATATCTCATTTGCATAAATCACGCTTTGGCTCCCGGTGGAGATTGGTTGAAATAAATAAATATTAAAGAATATGAGAGAAGGTTAGTGAAACGCGTAAGAACCCGTCACACATATAACACTTATTCGTATAAATACGAGTAATCTTCCAAACCTACAGCAATTAAATCGAATTTGCTTAATATTTCGATATGGATTTCAAATACATTAAGAAAAACAAAATATGTAAATGTTTTTGACTAATTGTGATTTTATTCATAATTATATATGCTGTATGTACAGTTTAAACCTCGCGCTGAGCATTTTG
>BMAO01030969.1:0-17675 GCA_019973975.1 Trichonephila clavata
ATTTGAAAAAATATTTTAGTGCATATATTTTTCATACTTTGAGGTTAATTCCTGTCGCTGTCAATACAATATTTTTAATAGTGATTAAAAACGTTTTCTCGATTAAAAAAGCAAATTAAGTAAACGGGTATTTTTGATTTTCTCTAATAATTCTAATTTTTAAGCCGCTCATAGCTTTTCTGAAAGATGAACTCAACCTCGAAATGAACATAAATCGAAATGTTTCGACAACTAACAGTGGTGCTGTTATTGAAACTGTTTTTCAACGGTTTTAATACTTTCAAATCAACAAGTATATGTGTCATATTTTAATTTTACAAGTCTGTTGTTTCCGCTCTTCCCAAATTGAACAAGAGCAAAACTTTTTGATAAAAAATTGCATCAATCCTTGTCTTAATTAAATAAAATTTTCATTAAGCGATGTGGTACCCTAAAAATCATTAACTGTCGAAAAAATTTTATTGGCTTATTTGATACCCGAATCTCTATAAATATGCGTACAAAATTTCAAAACTTTACAGGCATTTTTCATTAAGTAATGGAGCAATGTTGATGCTAAAACAGCAACTACACGCCTACATTTCAGATTATCTGCTAGAAATCAGCCTAAAAAATGAATTAACTATTTTTCTAATGCACGTCAATGAGATTGACATTAAATATGCAGTAATAAATCATTTTAAGAAAGAATTGTGCAATTCATGCATAAATTCTAGTTTGTCAATTATTTACTGAAGATCAAACGGATTTCGTCAAGATTTAAAAGTTGTCCGTGCTTTTTATAATATTATTATGAATGAAATTAAAACTTCAAAACGGATTTCCCAAAGCACAAATACTAAATCTCATTTTGATAACTCAGATAATTAAAATATAATTCGCAAGAATAGAAAACTCTCCCATTTTTATATATTTGTTTTTAGAGATATATATATCCCATGTAGTGCAAGGTTCAACTCTTTTATTATTAAAATATTTATTTAAACAAATGCACATATACAGTTCTTGGATTTTGATGTATTTTACCTATTAATTGTTATTTGATTTTGCTTTTATTCGTGTACAATATTTAATATGCGATGGCTTTTAAAATCATGGAAATAAAAATTAAGGCATAAACATCTTTTGTACATGTTGCGCATTAGCTCTGAGCATGGAATTAGCTTTGAAGTATGTGTAGTTTTTTATAATTAAGATAAAGTTTTATGAAATATTGATCTTTCACTGGTTTTTTTTATATATATTCGTTATGGTAATATACTTTTTAATTGTTCTACATTTGTGCAATTTTTTATGGTAAGTAGTTTTAAATAAGCTAATTAACATTTCATAAAAGTTTCCAACTATTCGATGAATATTATATCACGCTATTCATGGAATGAAAACTTCAAACTCATATTTCTCCATGTTGAATTTTTGTACATATACTGTTATTCAAAACCTTAAGGCTTTTTTGATAATTGAAGTATGGATTTGAAATTTTTTATACATGTTCTGAAATGTTTGGTTTGTAAAACTGTGCATGGAATTAGCTATAAGATGTTTAGTACTTTTTCTAAAAAATTTCAAAGTCAAAATTAATGTTTTTTTGGGAATATTTGGAAGTTTAACTATAAAAAAAATAATGAAAAGTTAAAGAGCAGCAGCAGAAAAAAGTCATGCACAGTTTTATGTAGTATATTATCAGGTACTTGGAAAAAAATTTTGAAAGAAAAGAGACATATTTAAAAAAGCCTTAGGGATTTAAAAAGCTAAAACAATTTAAATTTTACAAACATTTTTGCACCAAATTAAAAATTTTTTGTATGGAATTATTATTAAATATTAACCCCTTTATGAAATACAATTAAAACCAAGTATCAAATATTAAAAATAAAAAAAATTGTGAAGATGGTACCATATTGCCTTGAAGATATAATTACGAAAGAAAATTCTTTCCCATCATACCCGATTTATTTTTTTTCAGGATTTATGTCACTATTGCGTATTTACCACGATAACATGTCAGTTGTTACACATCATATGCGATTACTGTATGGATCGTTTTTTTTTCTGTCACAAAAGAAATTTTAATTTTTTTCATCACATAGTATTGAAATATTTTATTTGCATAAAAAACATATGAGGATTAAAACTGAAATTCTGAAATTATTAAAATAAAACGCTTTAATTCAAAAATTTTACATGAACACATTTCACAAAAAAAAAGTTACAATCGCGTAATGTCTGTATAATATCCTGCTTTATAAATGTTACACATTCTTTTTTTATAGTTCATATTTCTCTTTTTAAATTAGATTTTTTTTTATCAAAAGAAATGTTTTTTTAGCTTTTTTTTACTAAAAAGGTAGCGTGGTCGAATAAATTAAACTTTTTCAAATGAAGTTTTATCTAACTTCTAACTTTCTGACATGAACAAGTGATATATCTATCGAAATATAAACGATAGTTCGGTAATTTTTGGTGTAAGAAGTCGCCTTAAATGCTTTATCTCTGATTCATAATTTCACAATTTTTTATGTATCCTTTATCGTAACTCAAAGTTTAAATCTTTTCTATCTGATTATGTTGCTAACATAACCAAATCCTTTAACACTACAATACGTTTCTCTGCTAAATTTCGTGACAACAAAGAGAATAATTCATCAGTTTTCCTAGAGTTTGTATTTGGGACCTTAATTTTGGAACATGAGTATAGAATCAGTAACAAAGTGAGATTTTACAAAGTCAAACTCCAAAATGACATTGAATCACAATTATAAATATATATATATATATATAACCTATAAAAAAATTCTGATATACACTGGTGTCCAAAAGTTCATCATAATTCATAATGGAACTGTAAAACAGCATGGCGGGAAACGTGTTATGCGAGTGTAAAATGGTTATAAAATAAGGAAGCAAATCAAATGAATGATAATAATTAATTTTATTATCCAAAGTAGCAATTTGAAAGAAAACTGAGCATAGCGAAAATTAATAATTTAAAGAAAAAGAGAAAGAAAACATTAAATAAAATACTGATGCTGCAGTTTAATAAGGCGTGTGGTCACCTCTGACGGCCAGGCACGCTGCACAGCGATTTACCATACTTACTATGAGATGAAGAATGAGTTGTGGGCTCAAACGGTTCCAAGCTTCTTGGAGAGCTCTCTTCAGTCCTGTAACGAGGCTTGGTGGGTGCGAAAGGGCTGCAATTTGTCTCCCGAGCATATCCCATACATGCTCGATAGGATTTAAAGCAGGGGAGCTCACAGGCCACGACATGCGCTGGATGTTTTCCGTTTCAAGGAAGTCATCAATCAGCACCTCTCGGTGACAGAGCTCATTATCATCCATGAATGTGAAGTCAGGAGCGACAGCACCTCGAAACAAGCAAACATAAGGCTCAAGAACTTCGTCTCTGTATCTTTGAGTAGTCACAGACCCCGTGTCAAAGAAATGGAGGTCTGTGCGGCCGTCCATCATGATGCCTGCCCATACCATTGCTCCCCTTGATGGAAAATGATGTCTTTCCATTATGTTTCTTGGTTCAAAACGTGTTCCACGTTCTCTCCATATCGTTACCCGCTGAGAATCACTACTCGGACTAAACCGGGTCTCGTCACTGAACATCACATTTGCCCACTCTCCCACACTCCAATGTTGATGTTTCAAACTCCTGTTCCAACGGGCGCATTTATGCGCAGACGGAGGAGAATGCAAACTGCTGGTCTTCTGGCATACAGGCCAGCATGATTGAGTCTCCTGTAAACAGTTTGTCTCGAAATACGTATCCCTGTGGCGACTGTGAGAGCCAAACCCAGTGCTCTGGCAATACTGCCCATCTGACGTCGCGCACTTATTACCAGATATCGGTCTTGACGAGGGGTTGCGACTCTTGGTCAACCTGATACTGGTTGTCGGGTAACATCTCTCGTTCTTTGAAACCTCTGCCAGTCTTGAGATCACAGACTGGTCCACATTCAGAATTCGAGACACTTCGGTTTGTGCCCGTGAGGATTCCAGCATTCCAACGATTCTTCCTTTCCTAAACATGTCCAATTGGCGTCTTTGTGCCATCATTCACCTTGTTTGATGGTTAACAACGTTCCTTCGCACAGCAGTTGCACGAAACTTGTCTGAACTGCCTATGCTGCGTGAATCAGTTTCGCCGCGTTCCGACATGCACAGGTGTTTCGCGCAGTATGTATTGGACTGTAAAGTTTTGCATAAGCCCAATGTTTTTTCTTCACCCAATTAATATTTGCAAGAAATTTGGAATAATTTTACGAATATTTACTCCATGTGTTTCGCCTTTTACGATTTACGCTTAACTTTTGGACACCAGTGTACAACAAATCTAATGTCAGTTCTAAATTCAACAGAGAACACACACATGTAATTGCATTTATCATCTGCCGTCATAAGTTTAGCACTAGGATGTCCAGGATTTCGATTAACCTTAGACGTCCACCGGTGTCGTTTCGACACTGTGATGTAAAATGTATAAAACATTTGTCATAACTAAGTAATTGCTGCACTACTGTTTAGTAGGGTTTAGTTTGAAACGTTTTAATATTATTCCATGTAATTATATATTTTGATCCTTTTTATCATAAAAAACTGAAACAAAACATGTAACTCAATCTTGTAAAATAGGATAAAACAATAATATTCATAAATATCAGTATAAAAAGCAAAATCATTTATTTTTGTGAGAATGTGAGTTTTTTCATCATTCTATCGTTTTTATGCTTAATGTTTTGTACATAATCTCATTGCAATGAATGCAGAGATATTCAATTTTTCCTTTACATTTTCTGCACACACCATTTTTATACAAGAGACAAACATTTTTTTTAGTTGCATTTCCATATAACACTCTTTAATTTCACACTTTTTGCGTTTTAGTGAATTTGTATTTCCTTTAAATTCAGTATTTACCTGAATTTTTTCAAATTTCCTGCACTTACTTAATTTAAACGTAATAGCAGATAACTAAATGCTTTCTAATTAAACACTTAGACGCAAAGCTTTTAGTTTAACTGACCTACTTCCACTGTGAACCTCAAACACTGCCTTCAAGGTCGAATAATTGAGCAATATTACTTCCGGAAGTTTGTTTTACTAGTGGTATCTACTGAATGAGCTATCTTTTGCTGAACGACAGCTATTTGTAATGATAAATTGCCTTGGTATCGAAACGACGCCAGTGGTCGTTCTAGATATATTTAGTTGTAATACTTCTCCTAATTACCCTAGAACCACAAAATATTTTCTGTGTAATCATCAAGGAAAAGGATAAGAAGTAACAAAAAATTTTCAGAATCTCTTCAAAAAAATGCGGAAAGGATAAAAAAACTAAATGGACTCCGGTGTCCAGTTGCCATCGACGGACGTTCTAGTGCTTGCTCAATAACGAAGGCTAAATTTCGAACAGAATAATAGGTTAGGTGTAAGTGAGTGAATATTAACGTCGCAATACTCAGCTACTCGAGAGCTTTTTGTGACGGACCTCGTAATTTTGAACCATGGTCAAGTAACGAGGACGAGCCCTGAGCTAACACCCCTTTCTCTCATAACTTCCACACTACACCAACGAGAGGATGTTTGAACTCTCGACAGATTTAACGCGCATTGCTGCCCCTACACGGCCGGTCTTCGGTAGAACAAGGCCTGAACTACAGGTTAGGTGTAAGAAACTGTAATGAAGATGTGGCAATTCGCGTGCCACAGAGTCTTACAAATCAACACATTAATAGTATAACTGGGATAATAGTCTCTGTCGCTCCACATTACACAAAAAAATAATAACTGTAGCTATAGCTTATAACGTTATGTACTTACGGACCATTGGCAATAATGTTATTTGCGTATTATACCAATTGATCAAGTCATTCAATTCAAAAGATGTCACCAAATACCGTGACTTGTAGCGAGTAGTGAAAATATCTGTCCCAAACTTGTTACAAAACAAGAAATACAATGTTAGCAGTTGGCGACGTCATTTTAATGTGCAGAGTTTTTCGACGGTATGCCATGATAATATAATTATATCTAGTTATGTGGTTATTTTTAGTGATAAATAAAGCTTTATACTATAGTCTATATTTTTCACTTAAAGCATATTTTATTTTTAACTCTTTTTAAATACTGCCTTTATTAAAATAAATGAAATTCTCTCTCTCTCTCTCTCTCATAAATTAACCAAGTACTTCAGAGAAATTTAATAAAAATTCAAAAATGCGAATGCTGCATTTTTTTATGTATATTCATAATTTCATTCTACCGAAAATCAACTGTAAAATGGTTAAAATGTAAGTTATTTCACTACATCAACTTTTAAAAATAATTGTGATACAAATATAAAATTAATTATTTTGTATTGATTTCTAATTCCGTTTTTCTTATGTTCGAATTCTGAGCTTTTTTTTTCCTCAATACGATTTTTCTTTTGATCCCAAAACCTTACCCTACCTAACAGTTGCTACTTCTCGTAAGATAGTTTCAATTGTTTTCCTCCAGACAACAAATCCTTTGATCCCCGGATTAACCTCCGCAACTTCAAAGCACATAAAACCCTCGTTAAGGAAACAAGGGCAGATTTTCAACTTGTTTCCAGTTAGACTTTCCATGATGGATGACTCAATGAAAAAAGTTGAGTTTCAGTTTTAGAGCACAAAAAGAAGTTTGTTGAAGAAAGAGAACAAATTATTTTATAGAAAGAAATAAGTATCCATTATTTGGCAGTTCTTCTCAAGACAGTGGATTTCATCACACACAAAGTTCTTTTTATTTTATTTATTTATTTTTTGCGTTTCAATATCAGTGTTATTTTGTTTCTAAGCTGTAAAGAGAACTAAAATTCTATATATTTGGTTTAATTTTTAAACTCAACAGTAAAACGAGAATGGTGAAATGTCATAGCCGAAAAAGCCCAGCAAATAAAATATTGATTTTATTTAAGCAAACTATTTATTTCAGCTAATGGAACAGGGACGCAAACTCAAGATGAGAATAATTAGTTTACAAGTTATCAATAATATCAAGATCTATTCTTGACGATTTTCAAGATATAATCGCGTCAGTTCTTGTTAGAAAAAGTGCTATTCTATCTTAAGTTCAAAATAAAAGCATTAAACCCTTTGTCTTTAATCTACACTGCGTCGAAGTAAATTATTGCACAGAAAACTTAAAACTGCAGTTCGCATCAACTCATAGACTAACTGCCCGAACAATTTCTACCAATTAAATCAGGCTCAATGAAGAACTACACTCGTGTTCTAAATTAAGGTCAAAAACATGTTTGTCGTCATAATTTTAAATTGTATAAAGAAAAACTTTCAGGATTTGCATTTTATATATTTTTAAAACTGGTAGTACTATATCAACATTCAGTTTGGGTAAAAAAGTTGCTTAGCGTTAACTTTTGCAGAAATAGATGAGTTGAGAGAATATTAACTGACGATTGCACGAGACCGTAATTAAGCATACACCTGAGATTTTAAATTTCTCTCACAGTTTTGTGTGAATCATATTGACATTATAAAACGAAACCGAAAGTTTATGATTGTTAGTTAGCAGTAAGGATGACTTCTCATAATCGTTTAGATTATTCCTTGAGATGGAAAGCCGTTGGCAGACTTGAAGCTGGCCAGTCTCAAGATGAGGTGGCTCGATCATTACAAGTGACACAAAAGTGATCTCCCGGCTGTGGAATCATCTTAGAACAAGTAATACTGTTGCCAGGAAAGTCAACTAAGGTCGCCACCGAGCATCAACACAGGGTCGCCATTTGGCTTCAAGAGCAAGCCTGATGCTGAAAAAAACAGTCGTGGACACCACTAGAATGGGGGCGTGTTCTTTTCAGAGATCAGTCGAAGTTCTTTAAACAAAATTATTCCGTAGAGTCATCATCTGAAAAGAGAGTGGAGCTCGCTTTCATCCATTTTGCAAAACAAAAATTAACAGATTTGGTAACAAGGGGATGCTTGTGTGTGGCGGCAAAATGTTGAGCAGTGGTACACCCCTGTACGCTTAGATGCGAGTACTGTCAACTCACAACGCTATATGGAAGGGATCCTGAAAGCCTGCATAAGGTTTTTCTGGGTGCTATGGGCCGAAAACATTTTTATGGTCAAAAATGAGCGGCCACACGAATTCCCATTGTTCATGAGATTCATTAGGTAAGAAAATATTCTTCATATGAATTGACCCTCAAGGTCTCTGAATCTAAATCCTATTGAACATATTTGGGATGGTCTAGGAAATGCCATTTCACAGCGTAACCCCTCTCCCAGGATCCCCCAGGGATCAAAAGTCGTGCTCTCAGAAGAATGAGCTTTGTTGCCACAAATATTTATTGACACCTCCATAAACAGTATGCCAGCTTATTATGAAGCTTGTATACCGGTGAACGGTGGTCACTCTGCAACTTAGCCACATCTTTAAGGAATTAAAGACACTTGGTGCAATTAAACATTTTTTTTTATTTATTTATGTAATTAAAAATTATATTTTAGCATTTCATAAAATGTTTCTATTGAAAAAAATAATACCAGAGGAAGAGTTTTTCACTTATTATTCACACAATTTTAAAAATTTAAACTTTTTGAAGATAATTTGGAACATTTAAATCTAACTCCTTTTTTTTCAATTTTTTGACCTGAAACTTTTGTGTAATATTCTTATGAATGTTATAAGCAACTTTAAAGAGGGATCTATTTTACAAAAACTTAATTACGCTGTGCTGGCCACCGTAAATGCAGCACGCTGAAGGAAGCACGTAAATAACATGAAATTTACAACATGCATTAGCGGAGGTGAGATATCCAAATGATTAGAGTTTCAGCGCAGACACACATGACGCATGCCTGTGGCGCCACCTCAAAGCGCTATTTTAGGCTTGGAGATTTCGACGATTTCAAGTTCGGCAATTGTGTTTTTCTTGTGTTTTTTTTTTCAAAAAACAATCAGTTATGTCTCGTAGAAAACAGCAATCCGCTTTTGATCAAGTATCCAAGCTCGACAGAGGAAGGATAGTGGCCTACCGAGATTGTGGATTATCTTTCAACAAAATCGGTAGTCCGGTTGGACGAAACCAAACAACTTTAATGCAGATATGTAACCGTTGGATGCAGGAGGGTACGATGGACCGACGTGGTCTATCACATCCACCTCAGTGCACCACTTCACGTGAGGACAGGCAAATTGTGCGCATGGCAGTGATGGATCGCTCAGTCACATCACGAATCATAGCACAGCAAATTGAGTCTGTAACGCATCATTCAGTTTCTGCGCGTACCATTCGATGCCGTTTACAGCAGAGTGGTCTGTCCACCAGACGTCAATTGCTTGGTCTACCCTTGACGCAGAACCACAGACGTCTCCGCCCCCAATGGTGCGATGGAAGAAGGATGTGGGTGGCAGAATGGAATGAAGTTGTCTTTACTGACAAGTCACGCATCCGTCTGAAACACCACGATGGTCGGTTTCGAGTCTGGAGACACCGTGGAGAGAGGATGCTGAACAGCTGCGTTATGCACCGCCACACTGGTCCTGCACCGGGTATTATGGTATGGGGCGGTATTGGACTCTCGCACTCCTCTAGTACGCATTGCCGGTACTTTAAAACAGCCAGCGCTACATCTCTGAGGTGTTGGAGCCAGTTTTCCTTCCTTACCTTCAGGGCTTGGACACAGCCATATTTCAACAAGATAATGCGCGACTACACGTGGCACGCATTTCCAAAGGTTCTTCGTCAATCACCAGATTGAATTGCTTTCCTGGCCGGCTCGCTCTCCGGATCTTTCTCCGATAGAAAACATGTGGTCCATGGTTGCTCAACGATTGACCCAGATTACACCCCCAGCTGCCACACCAGATCAAATTTGGCAACGTGTGGAAGTTGCCTGGTCTGCTGTAGCCCAAGAACACATCCAAAATCTCTTTAAATCAATGCCGAGGAGTGTGGCAGTGGTGACCTCCAACAATGGCGGCTACTCTGGCTACTGATTCTGGCAGGAACCACACTTCACAGAAGTCAATAAATTTAATCATTTGATACTTGGTCAACATGTTATCTACAAAAGAAATTTTGTTGTGCTATATCTTGTCTTTCTTGGTGTTGCATTTACGGTAGCCAGCAGTGTAGTTTTGGAGAAGCAAAATAAAATGTTGATATGCATGTTAAAATTCAACGAAAAATTTAATATCCCTTACCTTTAAATTTTTTTTAAAAAAGTATTCACAGTTTTTACAGAAAAATGGATCCTTAATTATGTTATAGGGTTTTTATATAACACGCAGGGAAAAAAAGAGTATTTGGTAAAGAATTGTGGACGGAGTAGTGTTTTGAATGCACTAATGTAACGAAAAAACACAAAGTGATAAAAACAACTTTAAAATATATAATTTTGAAAAAATAATTATAATATACTTAAATAAACTTAAATACCAGCTTAAGACATTAATTATACATTTTTGTTTAAAATAATTACATTTTCGTAGTTTTTCAACCCATACATTTTCATAAATAATGAATTTTTAGAAAGTATTAATTGCACAAGAAAATTCAAGAAAAATGTAACATTTATTTTTCTGTCAGAAAAGAAATTTTAGTTTTTTTCGTCATATAATATTGAAATATTGTATTTGCATGAAAAACATATGAGGAATTAAAACTGAAATTCTGAAATTATTAAAATAAAATACCTTAATGCAAAAATTTTACATGAACACATTTCACAAAGAAAAAAAATTACAATAGCGTAATGCCTCGTCAATATCCCACTTTATATATTACATATTCTTTTTTTATAGTTATTATTTCTCTTTTTAAATTAGATTTTATTTTTAAAAAATCCTTTTTTTTTTAAATAGGTAGCTTGGTCGAGTAAATTAAAACTTTTCAAATGAAGTTTTATCCAACTTCTAATTTTCCGTCATGCACAAGCGATATATCAATCGAAAGATAATAATGTAAAGAATAAAATTAAATAAAAATAAAAATAAACGATAGTTTGGTCATTTGTGGTGTACCATGTCGCCTTAAATGCTTTATCTCTGATTCATAATTTCACACTTTTTGATGTATCCTTTATCGTAAATCAAGATTTAAATCTTTTCTATCTGCTTATGTTGCTATATTCCTTCTAACACTACAATACCTTTATGTAATAAATTTCGTGCAAACACAGAGAATAGTTCATCATTTTTCCTAGAATTTGTATTTGGGACCTTAATTTTGGGACATGATGAGTATAGAATCAGTAACAAAGTGAGATTTTACAAAGTCAAACTCCAAAAAGACATTGAATTCCAATTAACATATAAAAAAATCTTTGATATACATTTATTTGAAATATTGCTAAGAAAGCAGTGCGGTATTATATATAAAGGAGAAAAGCGACTTACTCACTCACCACGATATCCCTGGAACAATTAAACCTAAAGGATTGAAATTTAATAGGCATTTTCCTTTCATCCGCTGAGAATGGATTCTGAGAAAATCGAACCCCAAGGGGCATTGCGGGGGATTTTTTTTTATTGAGACCATTTATAAACCCCGTGCACCACACAATGTATCACACGGGGCTAACAACACAAAGGAAAGATTACGACACAAATAACCATGCCTTCTCCGGGATTCGAATCCAATCCCTACGGAACAGCTACCAGCGTCACTAACCACTATTCCGGTTGAGCGGCGTTATGAGGTTAAGGGTCGTTATAAATAAATATTTCTATTTTTAAATTACTGGACGTACAGTCAAGAAATTTGGAAAGCAGATTCCTTTCACACAGAGTAGAGATCCGTTACAAAATAAGTTTTGTGAAAATTGACCCTGAAGTAGCGTTGCACGGGTTAAAGAGAGTGTCGTTATAGATAATTATTTCCATTTTTAAACTCTTAGACGCACAGTCTTGAAATTTGTTTAACAGGCTCTTTTCATAAAGTAGAGATTCGCTATAAAATGGGTTTCGTGAAAATCGGTCCCCAAATTGAGCTGCGAGGGCTTAAAGAGCGTTATTGATAATTATTTCCATTTTTAAATTATTAGATTAAAGTCTTGAAATTTCGAAATCAGACTCTGGAATAGAGATCACCTACACAATGGTTATTACGAAAAGCGACCCCCAATGACATTGCGGGGGAACTAATGGTCGTTATGAATAATTATTTCCGCTTATAAACTCTTAGACGTACGAGTCTTGAAATTTTTAACCACATTCCTCTCATAAAGCAGAGAACCGCTGCAAAATAGGTTTTGTAAAATTTGACCTACAAGGGGTCAAAGGTAGTTATAGAAAAAAAATTCCTGTTTCTGAATTGTTAGGCACACGTACTTGAAATTTGTTAAACATGTTTATTTGGTTGAATATCCACTGAGAATGTATTTCACAAAAAACGACTTCTGGGGGAGAAGTGGGTGGTTACTGAGGCGTATTGACAAAATATTCCAGTTTAGTACTAATATAACTATAATAAGGAAATTTTGTGTATGGATGTTTCTTTTATTGAATTCAAATGCGGTAAGAACGGTTCTTTTGGAAATCGATTCTCAATGTAGTTGACATAATATAAATAATAAAAATTCCGTTTTTGCTCTTAGATTTATATTTTAAATTTGGCACGCATTTTTATATTACGGAGTAGAGATACACAGAAAATTGTTTTTACAGAAATCCATTTGGTTATTGGGTTATGAGAGCGCAAAAAAACATTCTACTTCAAATTCAGAGATTATTAGAATTTTTTTAGTTAAAAGTTCTGTATTTTTTATATGAAGAGGCGGGAATTACAGGTATATTTTCATGTACAATTGAATTCTTAAGGCTATACCTCTCAATAATTTATAACGTTAATTATTAATTATTAATTTTTTAATTAATTTTACAACATCATGAAATACCTAGAGAAAGCGGGTGGGTAACGAGTAGTATATATAGTGGTGATCAAAATTGTGGATTATTTTTAAAATTGTTATGTTTTATAAGTTTGTATGCTTGTAGAAAATGTTACGTTCCTTAAAATGTGAAGTATTTTGTATCATTTTAAAAAAATATTATACTAAATTCAATACAAAGATATAAATTCAAACATTTGCAACACAAAAAATTATGTCGCAATAACTATTGACACACATTATATACTGATGATAGCAGTGAGTTATCTGTGCTTAGTGGGGTAGCTATTATTTTTTTACAGCTTCACATCGATGTTTCATTGTTTTGAAAATAGTTTAGCTCTTATTTTGTTATTACTTGATGCCAGGAAACAATTATATCCTCAATTATTTACTTTTTATTTCATAGGTAGCTGATTTGGACAAGAGTTTTCAAACGGTGTCACAAGTTTTCGATAGGATTGAGGTCAACCCTGTTTCCTGGCCAAGACAACAATTCAATGATCTTAAAACGATACCAGTCTTTCAGTTGCTTTACTCAGCAGCAAGGAGACGCTTTCGTCAAAAAATTGTTTTTTGTACTTCATGTTTCTGTGTTATTTCTTCGTGTTTAAATTGATAGCAAAAGTAAAATCCTCTTAACAAATCAAAAATAATTTTTACTCACTTGTATAATAATGCACAGTCGAATTTAAAAACTTTTGAATATGAAAAAATATATTTTAATAAAAATATTATATTATATAAAATAATATATTTTAATTTTTTCAAAGATAATTTTTAATAAATTAAAATTAAAGGAAAATCCTAGAAAAACTTATTTTTCCAAGTATTAAATGGAAATATTTCTTATTTCGTAAAGTGATATTTAACATTAGTTTCTAAGTTTTAAGATTTATCTGAATTCTAAAATAATTATTATTTTTCATGTTTCCTCCTTTTTTATTTTTTCTACTAGTCCGATTTTGAAAATCATTTTATTGGTGTTCCATATAAAGATTGAAATCGGGCGACCACTATTTTTCAACGGTGAGTTTTTTAAAAACGGAATAATTTAATTTTTCAACAGCGGAATAATATTAGATAATTATAAGGTTTTCTGCCTTTAAGAGTAGTTTTAATTGCATAGTTGTATGTGTGTGATTTAAATGAAAAGATGTAACAAATCTAGTCACGAAAGAATCAGCATCTGGATGAATCAACAATCATTTTTCACTGTAGCTTACGAAGTTTAAGGTCCATTGACTCGTTAGATATTCCATCTTCCATACCTACAAGTGAAAAATGCCCTGTCTGTGGATTTTCAGAGACAGTTTAAGAGGAAGCCTTTGAAGCATTTGCTTGTAAATAACAATATTGTTTGGCAATAAGCGTAGACTCCAGATCAGAAGCATTAGGGCCCAGATATAGAGAATTGTTTGAAAAGGGGGAGGGGTGAAAAAGTGTTTACAACCACATTCGAGAGAAAGAGACAGGGAAAGATGGCATGCGGCCTCCTGCGAATTTCCCATCCGTTATACATTACTGAGTATTTTAATAAACGTAAAGTGTATAATAAAGCCATATATACATTTGGAAAGAAATTTGTGGAAGGGAATGATCTGAGTAATGAGTAATACCCTCCTGATCTAAGTAAATATAAAACAAACATGGAATCTCTACGCATGAGTGCCGAGTACGAGCGAGAGACTCCAACAGAAGGTAAAACACAGCTAAAAGATAGCTAACGATTTATTTAGTTAAACCTTAAAAGAATTATAAAGCGGTATGATAACATCAAGGCAAGTTCACTAACTAATCAACTCGTAACTTGGAATAGAAACGGCTAAAGGTCCAAGTTTTCTTTGTCTTTTTATTGGTCATCATAGTCAAGGTTAGCTTGTTAGTGCAAGGAATTTGCAAATCTACATATGTTGGCACGCCACAGTTGTATGCAATTAGCAATGTTATTTTTAAATATATCACCATTTGGAATTAAAAATAAAAGAAATATAATTTCAGAAATGATAGAACAGATAATTTGGATTTTTTGAAAATAATAATATGAAGTATGGCTCTACAATCCTGATAGATATATAACTTTAAAAACAATATATCTAAGAAATTGATTTATTATGTTTAATCTCTACCAAGAAAATACACATTGCTAAAAGTTTCAGAATTTTAATTCATAAGCGGGAACCCCCCCCCCCTCCAGGTACTCAAAGTATGAACTGATGCAACGCTCCAAAATTTAAATTGACTCTTCAAAATTAAAAAATAGTGATGTTTTTTCACTTTTCATGAAATTGTCTTTGTTTTTTCAAGTAAACACAATAGAGCTATACGAGTATGTTTAAAATTCATTTCATTTTGAAATTACACGCCGCCTGTGTTATTTTTTACGTTAAAATTTAATTACATCTTCAAAAATAAAGAATATAAATCATTCTTTTTTTTACAAGTAGTTTGATATATATTACTTTAGATTTGATTTGCTACGTAACAAAAATTATAAATTCTCTCTTTGCCTTTTTTTCATTCTGACTTGGAAATTGCTATATCTCAGCGAAGCGTATTATTAATGTCTTAACGTATGAGAAAGCGAGTGGAAATACACTTCTCTCTCTACTAGAGAAAACTCCCCTTTCCAAGAATCAATTACGAAGTTGGCATCTTTTACATAATATAACTTTACTTTCTTTTAATTCTAACACACTTCTCAAAGTTGTATTAGTTTTATATAATATAAATTTAATAGATCATGTTTGTGTTTGATTATTATGGTTATGGTTACGATGGTAACAAATACAAATATTTTTGACATAGGAACTGTGTAACCTAATGTAACTTTTCCTTTAATATTTATAAAGAAAATATGAACCGAATAAATATCAGACTAAAATTAATAAATAATGAAATATGAATAAAAACTAAATTTAAAACATATGATATTAGAAAAAGAAGCCCATTTTTAAAAAAAAAAAATTGTGTATCTGACGATGTGATGTTTTTAAAAACGCAATTTGGTTTAATTTTATTTATTTTTTTTATGTTTATTTTGAACAGTACAATATTTCAAACTGTCTTCAACAAGTAAGTAGACTTTACCAAATAAACAAGGAGCACCTTTTCAGACAATAAATATGTAAACGCAATCTTTTAACTCATACATCTGCTAATAATAAAAAATTTTAAGAGTTTTAAAGCATTCTATAAATTAGCAATTTTTCACATTTACACGTAAAGTGAAAAATTATTTAGAATTAAGGTATAAGAAAAACAATATAGAATATATTTTTTTACCAGAAATTAATAGAGTTTTAGTTATCTCAATTTGAGGAAAATGGATCTCCTGACATCTAAATTTTTAAATAATGTTATTTTTAAATGAAAAAAAAAATCAAGGTAAATATGAGGATTATAAACTTCCTTTTTGTACAGAGTAATGTAAAAGAAGCCTTAAAGTAATTTTTCTAAACTGTTAAGGATTTGTCCGAAATATTTGTTTTTATTCAATAAAAAAATTAGAGATAAACACACATTCATACATATTCGGCAAATGTCATCTCATGCTCTTAAAATAAACAATCAAACATGTCATAGAGAAAGGGAACAGGTTGTTAAAATTATAAAACATTATTATTGTAATCTCTTATTATCTAGATGGCTCATTAAATGTGTTGCTCATTGTTAATGATACATCTTTTTTTTAGGTATTTTTAAGGGATTAAACAATATTTTGAAATATTCGAAAGACATTTTTTACCACACACATTGATAATAACATTAGATATTTACTAGGTAAAAAGAATAAAATTTGTAAAACCAACTGCTTACAATAAAGAAAAAGAATAAAAATGATAAAGTGTTTCATTACTTCGAATTCTAATAAAACACAGCAAAAACTTCTCAGAACTTACTCATATTTAATCAAAATATTAGAACTATTTTTATAGGCAAAGTAAAATAATATGATGAGCACAATGCTAGTGAACTTTCAATGAGGAAATTCAGTAGACAATAATTGAATAACCTGGCTTACAAAAGTTTCCGTTTATATGTATATTTTAACTCGCTAAATACTAACTATATTGTTTTCTAATCTGGATATATTTGTGCTACAGTAAATACAGTCACAACTTAAATGAATAATGACCCACTTTGCATTTTATTTTACACAAACACGACTAGTTTCTAATTTTCAGTTTTTTCGAAATAAATTTATTCTCTTTTACGTCTCTTCTATGTACAAAAGATTTCCATAGAAATATGAGTTTCAGTCTTTAAAATAAAAATCTTTATCTTGAATGTTGTAATTTATCAAAAGGGATTTTCTTCTTATCACCGACTGTCTACAATTGTGCTTTGTTATTTAAAATGAAAATTTTCTAAAATGGAAAAGTCTGAGAGATTTGAATGTTGAATTTATATAACGCATGGTACCATTCTTTAGAGCTTGATTATTTAAAAAATAAACTGAATCTTAGAGAAATTATTTTTCTTTTATTTGTTCTATTTTTATTTTAAGTCTACATATAGGTTTTAAAAACAAACTCTCTTGACTTGTTTCAAATATTCCCAACACCAGCTGCTTCAGCTTCAGTATTATATTTGAATGGCATTTAAAAAAACTACTGACAAACTCTGTGAGAAATCAATCTGTTGAAAAGCATATACTTAAATTCAATAAATATTCATCCCATATAATACAAGTAGGATTTATTTTTGACAAACTATATTCCATTATTATTTATTTTGGTGCAATTAAATGATAATGCGAAGAATGTATTTTTTCTGTCA
>BMAO01030970.1:0-10000 GCA_019973975.1 Trichonephila clavata
AATAAGAAAAAAAGAAGATAATATTAAGAAAAATAAGTTAAAAACCGGCTACAGTGCAAGATCTTTTTGATGAGGTAAAATTTTATATAAAAGCTACTGTTTTCTGAAAATTTTCTTTTCTAAACTGTGTTTCTCATTTCTATAAATTTACTGTATGCATGAACTGGAAATTTTTATTTTATATTTCATATATATTCTTGTGTATACTGAAGTGAAATTTTTGAAATATTCCTCAGAAATTTAGCTAAAAAGCATATGTCGTAACACAGAAAAGGAAAAATTTTATTAAGTTCCTTATTGTACTCTGCAAAAATTATTTTTTTTAATCAGGTTGATCAATTTTTTAAAAAAAGATTTCACTTCTGTATAAAAATAAATGTTTATTTAATGCACACACAAATATATCTCAAAATGCGTTGCATGAAGCTTGTTACATACAAATAAAATCATAAATTTCATGTTTAAAACACAAAAATAGTTTACTTGTTGTTTTGGATACTATCTATGTAATATTTATATAATCTTTTTAATTCTTATATTTAAAGAAATTGTGTTTAACATGTGAATATACAAAACACTAAAGAAATTTTTTCGAAGTGCCATATAATCATGTATTACTGTCTTATATAGATTATATTTTTAATTTGTGTCTTCTTTCTCAAAATTAATTGTATGCATGAACTGGAAATATTTATTTTATATTGCATATACATTATATATACTGAAGTGAAATTTTTGACATATTCCTCAGACTTCAGCTGAAAAGCAGATGTCGTAATATAGAAAAGGAAAATTTTTATAAAAATTCATTATTCTACTCTACAAAATTACATTTTTAAAGATACTGATCAATTTTTTAAAAAGAAATTTCACTTCTGTATAAAGATAAATGTTTATTTAGTGAACACAAACTTTTAAGCTTTGTTTTCTTAAGTTTCTTAGTAAAAGTTACATAAATATATCCCAAAATGCAATGCCCTTTTTCTTTGCACTAAACTTGTTACATACAAAAAATACACAAATTTCATGTTTGAAAACATAAAATCAGTTTTCTTGTTGTTGTTTTGGATACCATTTATGTAATATTTTAAGAATCCTTTTAATTCTGATACTTTAAGAAATTGTGTTTACATGTAAATTTATAAAACACTAATGAAATTTTTCGAAATGTTGTATAATTATGTATTACCAAAGCCATATTTTCATGTATTGACACATTTTTACATAATATTTATTATGCTTATAGTCAGCTTGGATGACAGTAATGTATCAGAACAGAAAATTCTTCAAAAATTGATGCATAATTTGAGAAAAATGATGCAAATGCTATAAAATATCCCGATAGATTAAAAGTGAAAAATGCTATACATGTATTTTTGAGAAATCTAAATAAAAGAAATCAGTAAAAAGTCTTAAAATTTATTGAGAATAAGCTAATATTTAAAAAAATAGTGTAAATACAGATTGTAATTCATAATTTTTTTTGATGAAGTGAAATTTTATAATAAAAATGCAATTATCTTAAAACGGTGTTTTTAAAAATGCGTGTACCATTTTCTCAGAACCTATTCAACGGAAGCACTTGCAATCTTCACTGAATATTACTGATATGTTAATATATATACTGAAGTGAAATTTTATTAATATACCGATGATATTTTGTAAAAGTCAGTTATCGTGAAAAAAAATGACATTTTTCAAAAAATTCATAGTGATACATTACGATGAAAGTTTTTGAAAAAACTAAACAATATATTTTGAAAAAGTTCACTCCAGTTTAAATAAAAAAGTCTAATTAATATAAAGAAAAAAATTTAAGTCTGTACATTTAGTATTTTTTGAGAAAAAGGCACATAAAAAATGCTCAATTTAACATTAGCGGGATAGGGGGTACCAACTTACCTTAAGCAAATATAGTTTTGTAGATTTATTTTATTTAAAGTACTCAGAGAAGAAATATTGGAAATGTATTTGTAATTTACATTTATGTAATAACAATATATGCAGACATCGCAATCTTTGTTTATTTTCTCTTAAGAGCAATGTTATGCTGTTAAGTTATATTTGAAAATATCACTCCGAAGGGTATTAGAGTAAGTTCAGTGCCAGAAATCTGATTTTTTGTAGGGGGGAGATAAAAATGTGAACTTTTTAAAATATATTGTTGGAACAAAAGCATACTTCATTTTGAAAGATGTACAAACAACACTGTTGGGTTTATGATTTTCGCTTAAGATATTGCGTATTTAGTTTCTAACAAAAGCGTTATTCCTAAAAAAAAATGAAATCTAAAAGTTTTACTAAATCCAAATGCTGTGAGGTAGTTTTTTAGAATGCTTTTGTATCTAATGAGGAAGTTTTTGAAACTAACTATTTAATTTGACTGTTTAATTTTAATTCATCATTTTGGTTGTTTTTAAAAGCCTTCGCTGTGTTATCATTCATATTTTTTAATCAATGGATCATACATTTAAAAGAAAAATAATCTCCTTGTGTAGATTTGCTTACAATATTTTTAAAAAAAATTACATTTTTTATAAAATTAGGTGGAAGGTTAATTTTTTTTATTAATCTAATTATAAACCAAAATAAAAGTTCAGTTAAATATTAAAATTTATTTATGCACAGGAATGGGAAAGCGGTGTAAATAGATGTCACAAGAGCTGTATCAACATAACTATCAATACAATTATTAAATAAAAAGAACTCTACTTGTTTTAGGGAATCTTCATTAAAAAACTCATAACTACCGAAAGGTTATAACTTTCTTAACATATCTATGAACATTATGCGGTAATTTTAATTATAAAAAAAGTTGTGACGGTTGCATCTATTATTGGATGACAACACACCGACTGAAAATATTGTAAATATCGTATTTATTGGAATGGTAACGGTGGAAAATTAAAAAAAAATGTATATATGAATATATTTACGCTTCATATAGAAAGTTAAAATTTCAAAGATTATCTGACAAATTGAAGTGAAGAGCTTACAATAATGAACACAGTCTGAAAAAAGAGGGGACGTTTATTAAATTATTACTACTTTTTCTCTCTGTCTCAGTTAAGAAAGTATCAAGTAAAAACATAAAGTAATAAGATAGGTTTGACTATTCTTTGAAAAACTATGAATAAGTTGTTTTGAAACTTGTTTGCAAATAATACATTCATGTTCCTACTTTGCAAACATTTCAACTGTAATTAAATCAATTCCTTTTTGCAATATGCCCCTTTTTTGTCGCTCTGCTATATTTTATTCATGAAGAGAACGAGAGAAGTAATGTTTTGAAAATCTGGCAATACCATTTACCGCACCATTTCCTTTAATGGACTTAGTACCGTAGAAAATTTCATATAATGCTTTAAGAAATCCCATAAAATTCTGAAAAAATGCACAAATGGCTTACATCAGCTCTACTTTGCATTTCCTAAGTTCTCTTAGTTTGATTTATTGCACATCAGGACTTCAGGAAAGATATTAAGGGATCAGTGAAGAGAGTTCATTATGCCGCCTAAAATAATAGTCTGAAGAAAGAACACATCCACTTATTTTGAAAAGCTCAATAATGTTAACTTGGGAATAATACGGTAGTAATAAACTTATTTGGTAAAAGTTTCAGTATAAATTAAGTATTTCTCCAGGGTAAGGAAACAGGCTTTATTTAAATGTAAAGAGAATAAAAATTGCTATACATGTTGGGTTACACCACTATCTAAACTTTTGTTGCAATTTACTAATTTTTTGTGATTTTTGACAAATTTATTTTCTTATTATATTTTTCATTCATTGTTTATTGTATTTTTATTTATTGTTTATTGAATATTTTTTTGACTAAGAGATGTCTGTCAGTATATAATAAATACATCAAAAGTTACAAAAAAAAGTAAAAATAATTTTTCTTCTATTAAATATTTATTGAGATAGTACTTTTCTCTGCAAATTCAAAGAAATAGTCTACATATTTGAGTAAATTGGCTTTATAAGTTTAAAAAATACGTTGCTGTGTTTTGGCTAGAAGAATTACTAAAAATATTTTACTTTCAATTTCGCTTGAAAAATAATACAATATTCTACAGCTACTAGGTAACCTGTAGGAAATTTTTTCATTTGCAATTAACTTTGGAAAGCATTTCCTCGAGAGTGAGTTCTTAAATTGAAAGTAAATAGTTCATGTAGGAAAACATCCTGATATTTCGAAATCACCAAAATTTCTTAAGTAAACAATTTTAAGATATTATTGAGCACTGAAATCTTATCAATAAGATCTGAATGATATTTTAAAGATATAAATAACTTCCAAGTCAATTAACATAAAATACACTCATACTTCTTCAATAAGGTTGGAAAATAAAGAATAAAATCTTTAATTTTTAGAATTTTCTAAATATATTCATACGCATTATTATACTACATTTATTAATTAAAACAACTATTTTAAATACTAATTTAAGGGGTTTCACCCATGTGATGGCTTTTAAAAAATAAACAAAGAAACGCGCCTTACAGTAGTCGCATACGATGTGTAACATCTGACATGCTATCGTGGTAAATTCGCAATAGCAACTTAAATCCTGAAAAAAAATTAATCGAATATGATTGGAAATAATTTTCTGTGGAATAATTATATCCTTCATGAAAACTTTATTTCATTAACACAAGGAGTAATGCAATTTTTTATCAGAAATAATTATTATTGTTCAATTTGGGGAAGAGCAGTAATGATAATTTATGATAAATAAAATATGACACATATACTAGTGTTTTCAAAGTATTTAAAAACCGTTGAAAAATAGCGTCAATAGCAGTACCACTGTTAGCCATGAACACCAATCGAAACATTTCGATTTGTGTTCATTTCGAGCTTGAGTTCATCATTCAAAAAAGCTATGAGTGGCTCGGCTTCTAGCAAATTTAAGTTAACTTTAAAATCACCACTCAAAATCATGAGAAGCGAGTGATAGATTTTTTTTAAAAAAAAAAAGAGCAGAACCACTTTCGGTATATGGCAAAAGTAAAAAAATGCAGGACATCTTTAATTTTTTGAACCGTTTGATTCGGAGAAATGTATACGACCACCGAAATCAATGTTTGTCCATTTTCAAATAAGCATTTTGCCGCACATATATCCCCAATATCGTGACTAACAATACCAAGTCCACTTGTTTGACGATAAATAATATCCATATGTCGAGCCACAACATGTGAGTTGTTCTGTTTACGATAGATCGCAACACCAGATGCTCTGTGGCCCGGTCGTTTAAATCGTTTGCAGCAATCGAAGTCAGGTATCGAAACACGTTCGTCATTGTCTAACCACGTGATCTGCCTAAAGGACTTAGCTTCTTCTCTGATCCTAAAGTGAGAAAACAAAAACAAAGATCCCACGGCCAAGACCGCAGGGGATGGGGGATGGGGGGAGGAGCCCCTCCCGAATGAAGGAGAAAAAATAGAACTTCACTGAATAGCACTCGCTTCCCCAAATTCCTGTTACCCATTTCCGTCCCTTTTCACGAAATCACTCCCACAAATCTCCAGCAATCGAGAAGAAAGATGTTACACATCAAAAAGTTTTTTCATAGATTGCTTCCTTAACATGTCTAGAATATGGTGGTAAAGTGAATTTTTAAAATCCGAAGTCGCTATAAAGAAGCAAGTGTTAGAAAAGCAGATGTTCGGAGTGCTTATTGCGTACAGTCGGCTTGATACCATTGGCCCTTATATGCAAATATACGTTAATACAAGTATAAGCAAGTTTGTAAGGGTTTAAAAGGAAATATCTATAGCTATTGAATATTTCGTCGAACTTGTTTTAGTCTTCGCCACCAAGCATTGCCTATTGAGGGTAAGTTAAGATTGTCATTGTCTTAATTGGAATTGAAACTTTAAACGCGTTATCCTCAAAACTGTGTTTTTCAAACTTTCCTCCATCGTATCTGAAGATCGGTTTGACCAAATTACATCAACTTTATAGGGTAAACTCAGCACATATATACACACCAAATGGACTGCGATCATTCCAAAATTCGAAATATTTCTATTTTTTATAACAAAAACATAACAAAAAAACCCCATGAAATTCGAAACTTTTTCTTCAAAGCTCTACCAAAAATCTATTTTTTGATATCTTCAAATGAGTATTGTCCATTTTGTGCATTTAGTCTTATAAACCAAGAAACCGTTACATTTTAAATTTCAGGTAAGCCAATCAGCCGGAATTGTGCAGGAAGTAAGCGTCCATTTTTTCGAGGCGGGTGCATTCAGAGCGCTATAACTCACGTTATATTGGATATTTTTCGCTAAGCATTTATATCATTTTCTTAAAATATATATAAATAGATGATAAAAAAATTTAAAGCTCTGTCTTTTCACTGGTCATCAAAAAAATTCACTAAAAATGCTTAAAAAACAGGCCGTTACATGGGTGAACTCCTTAAATTAATTGCTTAGAAATCAGAATTTTTATCTTTAATGAGGTATTAAGAAACTTTGCACTATAATTCTGATTTATGAATTGCTGAAGAGTTCAAACATTTAAAAAATGTTATCAAGTTCAAAATTTTAAAAAGTAAATTCCTTATTTTTGAAGTAATCAAATCAAATGGTGAGTTTTGTCAATTAATTTGGGATATTTTAAACAGTTGAAATAACGCACATTCAAAAAATCTACGGTGGGGTGTGAAAACTTCCTTTTTTGAAAATGCAATAATACACACTACTTGTTTCATTTGACTTTATCGTTATTTCCTGCTAAACACATGGCATATGATTTTACACAGTGTTAAACACAATGTCTGTTAAATGTCGCCTTCCATTATCAATACATTGATGCAGTCGATTTCGAAAACTTTGAGCCACCTTGTCAAGCATATCAACAGGGATATTGTCAATTTTCACGCGGATGTTGGTCCTTAGGTATTTCAGGGTCTTGGAGCGATCTTTGTAAATCAGGAACTTGAAATAAGCCCACAGAAAGTATTCTGGAGAGGATAAACCAGGTAAGCCTGCAGGTCTATTTACGTCCCCTTAGAGGGAAATCAGTCATTGGGGGAAGGCAGCTTTTAAAAAAACACAGGGGAACCATGGAGGTTTGGGTTGTGGCACCATCTTTTTGTAATTACGCGTTATCAAGATCCCTTTCTTGGAGAACGAATAAGAAGAACTGTTGAACCATTATCACATTGTTTGTATTGACACATGAACTCATTCAGGTGTTCTAACGATCTTCGGATTCCCTTTCCTTCCTTTGGAGACATTCCCTATTGCTCGGATTGCATCCATTTACATTAAAACGCATTTCCGATCTTGAGGAATACGACTTCGTGGAGGAATATCGAAGTAATGACGAAAGACACGTTGCACTGTGACCATCGACCAACAGTTCGAGTAATACGCCTCCGCATGAAAAGAACCCTGCTGCCTCGATTACAACATATTTCAGACTGAGATGGCAGAAACACAAATATCTCACTTGACCCTCCCCAACCTAAAAGCATCAGTACAACATGTTCAAAAAAGAAAGTTTCCGTGCCCCACCCCGTATTACCAGCTGTTTCCATTCTTTCCAAATGACTGAGTTAGTTGAGTGGTCATGTTCACATGCATATGGAACATTATTTCTGCAGAATAATGAGTTCGAGTTCTGGTAACTACTGAAAATCCACTATGTAGGTAGCCCGATGCCCATTACAACTATAGTATCATATTTGATGCTGTGTAGATGTTTGAACGATAAGGTACCAGATCAGGTTTCGACCTGTTTTTTTCATCGTGCCTCAAAAGTAAACGGTCCATCTCCTACAGCCCTACTGTTGCTTCTTAGTGCAACTTTAAAAAGCAATCAAACAGTATTTAAATGACAGATTGTAATAGCATTCAAATCTGAGTTGAGTTAACAGTTTCCTGTTAATTTAATTTTCACGTTCCTCTACTGTTAGGATACCTACTATTTCGCATATCCCCTTAGGACACAAAATATGTTTACTTTCAAATATTAAATTCTTCTCGTTATTAGCATTATATTGACCCTAATACTCTGGAAAAAATAAATGTTTTTTCACTTCCCGCTTGGAACGTGGGGGTTACCAGCACGAATGTGTGGGTTGGGCGTTTTTTGAGAAACCATCACCTTTCAAATTTTAGGAGCTATAAATTATTGATACTCAGTAGAAAGAAGAAGCAAGCTAAATCAAACCAAAATTGTTAAAAATAAGGAAATTATTGATATAGTATTTGTTTTTTTATTGATACATTTTTAATTTACTGCAGACATTTTTAAACCATGCTTTTATTTTTGACAAACAAAAATATATTGCATTTTGTACAACTTTTTTTCAAATCTTCACGTGTGGGGTCTTGAAATGTCACCAACGCATCGAAGATGGCAATACAAGTCATACCTTTTATTCTGACATACTGTTTTATAGGGAAAATAATAATACTTCGTTCTTTTTTGCGACAAGAATTATATCGCTGTCATCTTCTCCATCATTTAAAATACTTCTGTATGTGACTCTGCGTGTGAATTTTGAATTTTTGGTGAAATTTTATCTGATATTACATCATCTTTGATACTGACACCAAGAATTTACTACAGTTTAATCAATGAAGTTACTGGGTTCAAGAAACAGATGATAAAGGAGGATCCAGAATTGTCTTTCCGTTAGAAATATTTCCATTTTTTCCCTTCATCTCTCTCATCTGAACTTGATTCTCCATCCAGTATACGTTGTTCATCCGGTTTGTCCGCTGCGCAATCATCCCTGAGATTACCACTTCAAAATCTGATTTAGTCATCAATTGGAAAATTTATATTTGTGTGAGAATTATTTTCTTCTCAGATACCTGAAAAATTTTTCGGAAATGTAAAAATGGAATTACATAAAAAATAATAAAATTCATTAGGAAACTGTATTATTTGAAAAAACAGGAAAAAAATACATCTTGCCAACCCCCATTGAAAACCCCAGATTTTTTTTTTATTTCTGCGAGGTGTGGAGGTAAAGATATCGTTTCAGATAATTGTATAGAGGATAAAAATGCCATGTTACTGAACAAATGTACGAAAGGTAAAAATAATTGCCAAGAACGTAAAAGGTTGAAAAAGGGATCGCTCATGTCAACACCCAAGAAAATAATATGACACTGATTATCAAACATTTTATTTTATTTTTGTTTAGACTTTCATCAAAATTATTAAAACAGAAAATAAAACTCACATGACAAACATTTTCCGTTACAACACCTTAAAGTTACGCCCAAGTCCAACGATCGTGCTGGTAAAGTAAATTTGAGTTCAACACAACATTAATAACATATAATTAACATTTGTGTTATTTTACAATTAGTTATAAATTAAGACAAAAATGTGCATCGAAGCAATTACAAATAAATTGATATTTACTTTTCTACGACAGTTAAAATGGTTACGTGTATCCATTGTACAAGGAAACAAAGCTAAACTTGTCCCCTGAAAGTAAAACATGGGATACAATCCCCCTCTGTCGATAAAAAGTTGTATTTTTCCCTTTCTGAAAACCTGCTCTATGATTCAATTAGAGATTTTCTTGCATACGGGCTATTTTCTAGAAACAAAACCTATTAGAAAATCTAATCCGAATAATCTTTCATCCTGGGTCTTAAGGGGATAAAATCAAAGTCTTAATATACAGGTTTATAATTCCTGGCAATTTTTTTCAATTTAACATCCAGTATTGCTCCGAAAATAAATATTAAGTAACTAAAAACATTTTTGTTCTACTAGCATTTTTTTGTTATCATATAAATACTAAGTAGTTATTTTTTAATGATGTGATAGATCTAGTTTTTATATCAGAATTCTAAAAACTAACTCATATTCAAATCTGTGGATTTCACGAAATATATAAACCTTTTAAAATTTACAAATTACAAAAAAAAAAACATCTATTGTTTTCAAAGTTCTATATTACTCTGCAGTATTGAAAAAAAGTGTAATTCTTAAATATCTATAAATGAAATA
>BMAO01030970.1:15000-96591 GCA_019973975.1 Trichonephila clavata
GCTTTCTCTCACGAAATATAACCAAGACCTTTCAAAAAGTCTTTAGAACATTTCTTTAATCATGGATTTTCTTACTTACATTAAGGAGGATAAAGAAAACAGAGGACAATTTATTTATTCATTTCTTAGTTTGTTATGTCATGAATTTTGATTTACATATATATATATATATTTAAATATATTAAAAATACATCACACAAATATAACTAAGCAAATATTCGAAATCATATTAATCCTAGAGTACGACATCCCATTTCAAAATATCAATGGCGAATAAAAATAATGAAGATCAACGTTTTCAAGCGTAATTAAAATTGTATAAGATAAAATTTATAAAATATCCAAGGGCAACCTCGGACTTAGGACCGATAAGTGGGGTTAAACTAGTTTGATGGCGCCAACCTTCCCCCTATTGCAACTTGGTAAACTAATCTGGAAATATCCAAATTCTCAAAAATTTAAAATTTAAAAATTTAAAATTTAAAAAAACTTTTCATTTAAAAATTTAAAATTAAAAAAATATTTCTCTTTTCAATACCTAAAAAAATTAAACTATTCGCCATTGCATTCTGAAAGATATAATATAAAAATGTTAAAATGCTAAAACAACTTAGTGCATAATAAAACAAACATAAAAAATCAAAGATTATGCACCGATCTTTGAAATGGTTGTATAGAATGAAAAAACCTCAAAAGTTTGAAAATTCAAATCAAGAATGTAGTATATTCAAAAATTAAATACTTAAAAACATCAAAACAGATTACATAAATCATCAAAAAAAAAACTCACTCCAAATCATCCTATTAATAAATGAAATCGATGAACGGTATTCCAATTTCTCAACAATTTTTCATTTCTTCTACATCAATCATAACTCCTACATTATTCATTACTCCCACTAATGCCACGTTATAACCCAAAAGATCAATATTCTTACTTTCGAGTTTAAATATGTAATATTAGATGCAAGCCAGATTGCATTCAAAAAGTTTTTTGATTGGTCATAAAAATTTTGGTTGGTGACTAACAATTTTAAAGTATAGTCGTGTAAACGTTGGTTTGTGTGTGTATCAAAATGTAACCTGTGTGTGGAATGCACATATTCTTCACAGTTGGACCACTAACAAGCTGTCTTTGTGGACCTAATGTTGTGTGGTGGATCTGTGCATTTCGCAAAACCTATCGTGGAATCTGTCGCAAATTGCCAATTTTTATGAGTTTAAAAAGATTTTTAAGAAATGTTTTTGATATATGTATGATTTCAAGAAGTTGATGGGATAATCACTCTATATGCAAATAATTAAAAAGTTCTGAATGTTCTTGAACTTATCGATATTATGTTTAGTTAAATTATTATTTATCATCAAGAAATTTAAAATTATGTTTCTAAATATTGATATGTGTATGCAACTATTGAAGTTTGGGATATTTATAACATTAAAGTTAAATGCATCCCTTTTATCATAAACATTGCTATATAGTTTGTTGTCAATGATATATAAATCTAAATCTAAGAATTCAACTTTGTTCGAGTTAAAATTTGTCTCTATCAATTTTAAATAATCCGGATAAAAATCAATGTTAGGTTTAAATTCCCTGTCTCGACCAATAACACTTAAATCATCTATATATCTCAACAAAAGGCATGATGGATCATTTCTTCGACCTGATTCATAATGGTGTAAATATAAGTTAGCAAGACTATTACTTGCAGGGCCACCCTGAGGCAAGCCCTTTATTTGTTTGTAAA
Source organism: Trichonephila clavata (assembly GCA_019973975.1). Lineage (NCBI taxonomy): Eukaryota > Metazoa > Arthropoda > Arachnida > Araneae > Nephilidae > Trichonephila > Trichonephila clavata. The sequence continues at coordinate 16,752 of BMAO01030970.1, forward strand.
GTTTGTTATCAAAATAATAAAGTTCTGTATTACAAATCTAATTAGTATATTGAACTTTTCAAAACCAATACAATTATTTAAACCATATTTCCCATATGCATCTGTAAGTATCTGAATCATATCTTCTATTTCGATAGAGTTAAATAGGTCTTCAAAATCGAATCCATGCACTGAAAATACCCTTTGTTGCTCAACCTTCTTTATTACGTCATAGCTGTTTTTTTATAATAGAAGTATCTTTAAATTTGTCTATTGTATCCTGTAATATGTTCAGTAAAATTCTTCCCGATTTGGATATGTAAGTATTGAATCCATTTGTTACACTGCGGATATACATACATATACTGCGGATATATATATATATATATATATATATTTATTTAAATCACAAATGTGTATTCTTCGATTTATAAAATACTAAAAATTATATTAGAAATTTAAAATTCCATTTGATAGAAAAATAGAAAATTAGAAAAATATTTTAAACTAAAGTCAAAAGTTTTCTGGAATGGTCACATACATTTATGCAGTGGTTCGTTGGAAGGGAAATATCTGTTTCGGGAGTAAATAGCACTAATAAGGAAAGCTCACAGCCATCTGTATTTTATTTCACGTACTTTTGGCGTTAGCTGCAGATCATTTCTGACAAAGCGAATTTTTCTTTCGTCGGATTTTGATATGTCGTCTTTGGAGCAGCGTGCAAACATCAAATTCTATGTTTTTCTCGAGAAATCACATAAAGAGTTTTCGAGATGGTAGAGAAAGCATACGAAAATCATTGCAGCAACCGATGATTTTTACCTGTTTCCAGGGATGAAAATAAAATTGAAGGAACATCGTTTTGTGGATTTAAATGAGGATATCCAAAATGTAACTGAAGCACTTCTAAAAAAAAGGATCCAGGAGTGTTTTGAACACTTATATGAACGCTGGAACAAGTGTGTGGATGCAGGATGGCAGTACTTTGTAGAAAAATAAGATTAACTTATTGTCCTAATTTTTAGTAATTTGAAATTGAATCATTCCTGGAATTTTTAGACTTACTTGTAAATAATGATAAAGCTATTAATTTAAACTGTGGTTAAACTGGCATTTTTTCCCAAAACTGGCAATTGTAGTATTCCGCATTTTTTTAAAAAAAATTCGACGCATGCATGATTTTTTTACATCTGCTTAGCGCAGTGCTTCTCAAACTTTCAATATTTGCCACCCGATTTTCAATCACAATTTTCGTCAAGCCTCCCCTCATACAGTAACTATGTATTGAATGAAATAATAATGTACTTCGATGCTAAAGCTACAATGCGACCTCAATTATAAACTGTATAAATTATCAATATAGGTATTGCATTTTGTATATAATTTTGTATGTGAAAGGTCCAGGAAGTCACTAGTAATTATTAAACTTGTTTATTTAGTATTGATATAATTAATTATCAAATACTTTTGGCATATTGATATATTTATAAGTATCTTTTATCAGTGTGAATATGTATTTTGTTTTTCATTATGTCAAAATGTTTTTTGTTTTGCTTCCATTTCAGTAAATTGATAGTTGTTTTAAATATTTTATTTTCTACTTTTCAATATTATCGTGCCCTCCACGTAGGGTTACCAAGCCCACAAGGGGTCATGAGGGATATACTAATTTGAGAATGACATACTAATTTTCTCTTACTACTTATGAACCACTAATTCTTACCTTGAAGAAACTTGGATACTCTTTCCATTTCTCCGGAGCAGGCAATAAAATCGTCAAAAATGATACAACCGACACCAAGTAGGTCGCCAATCACTGGTAACCTTTTATCATCACATTTTCAAAATAATTCGTACTATTTTCTTATAAGTAACATCTTTTTCATGATGTATCAAAAATGGATGAAACACTTTTAAGAACTGCAATAACCTACCCTGCGAATATAATGGTGTAGGAGGATTGGAAGGAACACTAGCCATAGTATAACCAAATAATCCAATTTATTCACAATATTATAATCACCACACTAATACAGTCGATCCAGACTAAGAGATGCTCTCAAATAAATACTAAATCGAAAATAAATGAGGCAAGCGAGATATGTGAATATATTATACTAACCAAATATACTCAAGGGGATCACTTTTACTTCTTATCAATTTAATCTGTATTTATACTCCATGTTAATCGTCACCTTAAGTAATTCAATTAGCAAATATTAAATATCCGATTCACCTTCAATTTGATTAATCTCTGCTCCGATAGCAGACTAGCCTAATCTCCCTCCTATATATCTGTCAAGTTTGAAAGCTTAGATTGCATATAGCAGACCTACTTTAAATAATTACGTTTTATTCTTCAGAGGAATCGTTGCAATTAAAATAGTTATAAAATACCAAAAATTTCAGAAGAGGACTTGTTATTGAAAGGACGCGGATAAAACCATCACAAAACTAATATTTTTAAAACATTTTTTATGCGTATATTGTGTTTTGTTGCCAATAACGCCAAGTTGGCGAGGTTTATGTTGGTCGAAAGTACCGAAAATTGTTTGAAAAGCAAAAAAAGTATAATAATTTTATCATAATGTATAAATAAGATGATATCAGAATGTTTGTTTATAATAAATACGAATGTTTAAAATAGAACTAAAGAATCGTAATGAGACACGTAAGACAATTAATTGAAATCAGAACATAAGTATGAAAGGGGATTTTTATTATTGTTCATTATCACTCACTCAGAATAATTCTAATTATTTGCTCAAAAAATGCGCTTTTCCAAACACCCAACCACATTCCCAGATCATCAAGAAGTATTTTTGATAACAGAATGAGGCACTGTTTTTGAAATTCGAGTTATTTTTAATTTTAAGTTGTACGTTCATATACTGTCAATACTGAATCTATGTTAATTAAAAATGTGTGTTCTAACTCCACTTATGTAATTTATATACAATCAAATGTGTCAATTAATAATGTTGAAAGAACTTTTAAGTTTCAAGTAATTAGAAATAAATAATCATAAATCACAAAACTCGAAGCAAGGTTTGGCAATTGAAATTTCTTGAACACAGTTATTCATATAAAAACGAGACTTTTGCATAGATTCATCGAGTGAGTGAGAGTTATATAATTATCTTACTAAAAGTCACTCAATAAATTCCTCAAAATCGACAAACTATTTATAAAAGTTCAAATTGTCTTTTTTTCATCAGATTTATTTTCTGTGCACGCAATGAAGGAAAGTTGAATATATGAAAGATTGCACTTGATGCTGATGTAAAATAGATTACGGGTACTTCACACTTGATCTTAGAAATTTATGAGCGTTGTTATATTGTGAAAATGATTTCAATAAAAAAACAAATAAAAATAAAACCATTTTTATTCGTTCCTTTTATATTAAAATCCAAGCATTATTCTGTATTAAAATGCAAAGAGCTTTAATATAAAATAAAAATAAATCTTCGCTTATGAATTATTTTATTTCTCGTATTGATTATAATATTCAGAGCATTTAAATAGAGTTAGCTTTAATAGCATCAAATGTAGAAAATTTGTTCTGTACGGTCGGTAAGAATAAATAAAAACCTTAAAATGTGACCTATAATCCAACTCATAAAATTCATCGAAATACTAATTACAACATTTTTCAATTTGATATTTCAATGATTAACTAATATCTATCTATCTATCTATCTATCTATCTATATATATATATATATATATACATATATAAAATGTAAAAATAAGTTATCCTCAATGTAATGCAATACTAATAACCTAAAATATAATTACCCATTTTATTTTATATTATTAATAAATCCTTTATAAATAAATAATACTAATATCAATTATTTTATTCACATTACATATAGTTTATCTCTATTGGTTATATGTAGACACAATATATATGTAATTAATTTAAACATGACTATATCTAATAATATGTTATATGTAGACATTGACATGTCAACCTGCATCAGTTTATAGTAACATTATTGAGCCATAAATGTTGATCAATATTTACCAAAGGAAGGGTATTTGAAATAATGATCCCACGCACATATTTAGCAAACATTTATTCAGGAAATAACTCAAATAGATTTAAAGGTCAGACTCAGAGAAATCTTTCAGGTAAGCACTAAAAGGTTATTCTCTACTTAGGAAGAATTTCAGTTGATTTATTCAAGTCTGAATGAAACATCGCGCACAATTCGGAATGTGTAATTCACTGGGGAAAACAGATTTTCTCATGGTTTATAATTATGAATGGAGTTATTGCATACATTTAGGCATTTAGAAATGTATCACGTTCAGTGAGAATAATTAAGCATTCTAATTTCACTTGAAAGAAAGATTTCGAATTTTAGATGATACATTCGTATTGTAATGTTAATATAGCACTTAAAAATAGTGATAGTGCTTCTAAATAATAATTTCGACAGTGATTTGAATATATTAATAAATTCTAAGATTTTAGAATGATTGAATTCTATATAGAACTAAATATAAATAAGAGAAAATATACATATCTTTAACATTATAATTACTAAGACTATGCGTATCTGAATAATAATAATCAAAGTTTTATTTTAAAGATTTTTAAACATGCATTGTTCACAGATTTTATTTTTTTTAAAAGTTCGTTGTTCTTATTAATTTCAAGTAACATTTATAAGCAGTATCTCAATTGCATAGTGTTTGATCTGAATTAAATATTAATATTTCTGCATATTCCATAATATTTTGTGCTGCTTCTTGATAAAGTTCTTTTAATAGAATTTTCAGACTGTATGATGCTGACAATAAATCACAATATGATGGCCCACTTTTCAATCTTTCATATCACGCCAAATGAAAACTTTTAGATAGATTGAAAGCACACCAGTCATAACAATTTATCATTGTAATGGATCACGAAATCTTCCGTGAGCTATTTTGTCATCTTAAAGTCTTGATTTTGGAACTTTCCACGTGAACTCTCCCTCTCTTTTAAGAAAAACTTAATTTCTGTCAAAGCCATTTTATTTGTTTTCAACACCTTAATTAATTCAAATTATCTAATCATCAAAGTTAATACTCTACTTTATAAATTACTTGTTAAAAAGTAACAAATTAAAATTAATTATGTTTTGTCGTTCTTAAAAAGACTGAAGTGTTGCTTTCAACTTAACACGAAGTATTAATATTGATTTGTTGTATTCAGAAGGTTTTATTCAAAAAAGTTACAAATTGTTTTTATCCATTATAATCATACATTATACAACTTTATAAAATTATTGTTACACATTATTGAACTAGTGCCAAGGAAAATTATACTCACTAAAATTATACTTATGTTAATTTTAGATATTTTAACATTTATATGATGCTGATTAAATCGGGTTTTAAAAAGTGATTTAAAACATAAATTGTATAAAAATAAAGATTTGAAAAAGCTTCATGAAGCTTGTATATTCCTCTGATATACAGGATGTCTAAATCAAATGCCCATAATTTAGAGTGGCCACTATATTTAGCCGAAAGTTAAAAATTGTAAGGAAAACGCAGAATTAACTTGACTCACATAAAGTGTTTTTAATACAATCAGAGCATTTCTACATATGCTTCTTATTATCTTTGAATGTATTCAGTCACTTCCATTGTGATATTTCTGAAGTCACAGTAACAATAGCAAAGATTATTAAGGCTCGAAGCGATTCAACTTCATTGATCATTCATAGAGCAGAATCTGTCATAGATCCTAGTTGCAGACAATTTGGCTATCCATCGGAAAGAAAAAATTATCAAGGATCCTAAAACACCCATACTCCATTGAAAAAGAGGTTGTATTGTTGGAAAATAATAGTTTCTTATAAATTCAACATTTAAAGTAGGGCGTAAATTTGCAATATGTCCAGATAAATATTTGCCGTCACAAAATTCTCAGCACAGATTGCATATTATGAAACAGCACACAGCAAATTGAATCTTGGAAGTTTCTTTCCACTCATTGTATGTAATGCTGCTTTTTCAGCCACAAATTATGCAGTTGTGTGTGTGTGAAATAAAAAATTATCAATAAAATCTAATGACGTCAACGTATAGTTAATTGGTTTTAATCGACTATTGTAATTAGAGATACGTGTTTAGGACACCCGATTCGACTTGGAAATGTATACATGTTTTTAATAATCAGGATTGAGATCAACATTGTGATTTCACTATATATATTTCGATACACAAACAAACACTACGTAGGTCAGATTAAGAACGACGTTATGCGTAATTCGTTGTGTTTATTCTGATCATGAGCCTTCATTTCACATTGGTGGCTGAAAAAAAAGATGCTGCAATTTTTGGATTGTTCGTCTCTTTCCAATGAATTACTAGAAATTCTTCTCAAAACTAACTTGAACTAAATTTCTAAATATATTCATCATAATTATTTAAAGAAATTCGAGTTTATATTACAATTTTCTTCTTCTCCGTTAAATCCGTTGTCTAGACTGAAATCATGTATTAAATGCGATAAGAAATACATGTCCGAAAAAGAGTAATAAAACTCTCATAGACAAAAACATCGTGGATAATGTGAAAAATCAAATTATTTAAATTACTTAACTTATGAATTCCAACATTTTTCATTGAAAGAGAAAACGGTAAAAATTAGAAAAAAAACACTTCAATATATATCGCCAAAAGTGGAAGAAGGAAAACAATGCTTATAAAAAGTAATAAGTTAATTTTAATAAAAATGTTTTCGAGTAAGATCTGAAAAGTTTTTTTTAATCACTTAAAAGTAATGTTGGCAACATGCAAAGTTCTTCAAATTCTCTGACAATATTATGATTCTAATTTGAATAAAGAGTATTCGCAAACTGTTTCAATTTCACATGACGTTTACTATTTGATATTGGTTAAAAATAAGGAATTTAAAACTAAATAAAAAGATAAGAAAATAACACATTGAAATGTATCTAATATCAATTTCTGAGGCACAGCTCTGTTAAAATGTACAGTTTAACAGTTTGTGATGTACAGAATAATATATTATAATCATCCCATGAAACATTTTTTTTTCTGTTTCACGCATGCTTCTTTTACAGTTCCAAATTTTTCTTAATTAACAATGGTTTAGTTGCAAGTTTATAAATTTCAATTTTTTCTTCCATATATTCATTTAAAAATATAATCACATGCCTTTCAAAAATACAATTAATTATTTTATATGTGCTGCTCTTCAAAATAGTTTAGGTTTTCTTTCCTGTTAATGTATCTGCCGAAAAAAATAATAAGATCATAATGAGACAAATCCATAAGAATTATTTTGCAATTTTCAAAAATATAGTGTAGAAAATAATTTAAAAAAACATTTACATGAAGTATATGGGTCAAAAACTAACTAAAACAATTTTTTTAAACAATTATGAACTTGTATGGAAATTTGAGAAACAAATGATCCGTAGATGCATTAGTTTCTTAAATATCAATATTTTAAGGATCACACAAATTATTTAAATAAGGTTCCATATGAAAAAAATAAATAAAGGAAAACATGAGACAAATTCGTATGTACACAGATAAATATTAAAAGATATTACTTAGAGTAATAATAAAATCGGACTTTCGTTATTAACAGCTTTACAGAGCTTCAGAAACAACTCTCTAGAACAATTGTAGCAAGATCTCAAGCAGATAAAGTTTTTTTTTGTCTTTTCTCTAACAAGAAGATTCTGAACTCAATTTGTCTCAAAGGCCTCTTGTATAGCTCCATGGAATTTTCCTTAACGATCAATTCCAGAGACTTCTCAAAAGTTCCGTGGCACTATATATTTTCACTAACTCTGTCACCTAGAGTGTTAATGTCACCTATGTGGCAACTCAATGCAATCTTATGCCATAATTTTATTTTTCAAGTTCATGCTGGAAAGCAGACTTTCCCAATAAAACAATTTTTTCTAAGAAGAATGCTACTGCGGGGAACCCAACATGCCTGGCGTGTTTCGTTATGAATTTGATATTGCTATTTATCTGTTTACATCTATTTTCTTAGTAAAAATTGGTAGATTCTTCTCATCACCGTTTTAAAAGGCTTAGAGAATAACATACTCTTTCATTTTAAAATGGTGGCTTATTTTTCAAGTTTTTAGTAAACAGCAAGTACTTCTGATATATTGGGATTTTGTTAAAATAATGTATACCCCATTACAAATAATGACATTTTAAATAGCTTCAGATAAGAGCTACACAATCCAAATAGATTCCAATACAAGCAATTTATTCTCATTTCACAAATAAAATATATGAAAATAATACATATATATATATATATATATATATATATATATATACCTGTGTCTACAAGTTAAGCATAATTGATAATTATGTGAATAAAGAAGGAACTGTAAATCAGAATGGCGGGAAACGTGATATGCGAGTATAAATTGGTTATAAAATAAGGAAGCAAATCAAAAGAATGATAATAATTAATTTTATTATCCAAAGTAGCAGTTTGAAAGAAAACTGAGCACAGCAAGGATTCACATTTTAAAGAAAAAATGTGAAAGAAAACATTAAATAAAATACTGATGCTGCAGTTTAATAAGGCGTATGGTCACCTCTGACAGCCAGGCACGCTGCACAGCGATTTACCATACTTGCTATGAGATGATGAATGAGTTGGGGGCTCAAACGGTTCCAAGCTTCTTGGAGAGCTCTCTTCAGTTCTGTAACGGTGCTTGGTGGGTTCGAAAGGGCTGCAATTTGTCTCCCAAACATATCCCATCATGCTCCATAAGATTTAAATCAGGGAAGTTCTCAGGCCACGACATGCGCAGGATGTTTTCCGTTTCAAGGAAGTCATCAATCAGCACCGCTCGGTGACATAGCGCATTATCATCTATGAATATGAAGTCAGGACCGACAGCACCTCGAAACAAGCGAACATAAGGCTCAGGAACTTCGTCTCTGTATCTTTGAACAGTCACAGACCCCGTGTCAAAGAAATGGAGGTCTGTGCGGCCGTCCATCATGATGCCTGCCCATACCATTACTCCCCTTGATGGAAAATGATGTCTTTCCGTTATGTTTCTTGTTTCAAAACGTGTTCCCCGTTCTCTCCATATCGTTACCCGCCGAGAATCACTACTCAGACTAAACAGGGACTCCTCACTGAACATCACATTGACCCACTTTCCCACACTCCAATGTTGATGTTTCAAACTCCAGTTCAAACGAGCGCGTTTATGCGCAGACGTGAGGGAATGCAAACTGCTGGTCTTCTGGCGTACAGGCCAGCATGATTGAGTCTCCTGTAAACAGTTTGTCTCGAAATTCGTATTCCTGTGGTGACTGTGAGCGCCGAACCCAGTGCTCTGGCAGTACTGCCCCTCTGAAGTCGCGCACTTATTACCAGATATCGGTCTTGGCGAGGGGTTGTGACTCTTGGTCGACCTGATACTGGTTGTCGGGAAACATCTCCCGTTCTTTGAAACATCTGCCACAGTCTTGAGATCACAGACTGGTCCACATTCAGAATTCGAGACACTTCGGTTTGTGATCGTGAGGATTCCAGCATTCCAACGATTCTTCCTTTCGTAAACATGTTCATTTGGCGTCTTTGTGCCATCATTCACCTTGTTTGATGGTTAACAACGTTCCTTCGCACAGCAGTTGCACGAAACTTGTCTGAACTGCCTATGCTGCGTGAATCGGTTTCTCTGCGTTCCGACATGCGCCGGTGTTTCGCGCAGGACGTAGTCGACTGAAAAGTTTTGCATAAACCCAATGTTTCTTCTTCACCCAATTAATATCCAAAAAAATTGGAATAATTTTACGAATATTTACTCCGTGTTTTTCGCATTTTACGATTTATGCTGAACTTATGGACACCAGTGTATATAAATTAAAATTAGGAATGTTCACAACACAAATTAAATGAAAAAATAGAAAAAATACTCTTTGAAAGTTTTATATCCCTTTGAAAGAAAATATCAGTAAAATTGTTCTTTTTGAGTGCTTCCATAAAGGCAACACAAAACTAAAAAATAAAATTTTAGAAGATTTCCAATTCCTCACACGTGGAATAAAAAACGTTCCAAAAATAAGCCCAATCTAATGTTTAAGTTCATTGCGCATTATAATCAGGGGATTTTGCACTTCAATGAAGTATATTACATGACAATAATTTTTGTTATCTCTTAGCATATTACTCACATTTAAAGATCTTTATAAACTACTATGCTTAAAAATTTTACAGAAGAAAGAAGTTAATTTTCCATAAAATTCAGGAAAGAAAACTATGTGCAAGACAGTATTAATGCCACAGTACAACCTTATTCTTATGATTATATTACTATATGCGAAAATAATGGAACTTCTGTAAATTTAAAAAGCATAATAGCTAACAGAAACACTTGAAATATTATCCAAAGAGCAAAGTATTAGATGCAAACAACCATCTTTTCAAAAGTAAATATTTCTAAAAATTATAATCAAACAAATAAAATGCATTTATTCAAAAACTATAAATACAGCTGTTCAAATCATTTACCAAATCCCCGATACGAATAATGAAATGACTCAGTTTAAAACAGTAAATCAGAAAGTGAAAATTGAACAAGCCATTCAAACCATCTTCCGAAGCAACTGGCATGGTTTCAAATGAACAAAACAGATTTTCTTCATGATCCTTTTCGTCATCGTCTCATTGCATGAGATTTCATCTTAAATTACCCAAATAAAGAAACAAGTTTAATACTATTAAGCTTCTTATCTTTATATGGTGTCATGGAAAGCAGTTGCACTTAATGGTCGAATATTTCACTTAAAGCTTTCATGAAATTCGTAACGTATACAATATGCAGTGCAATGTTTCTCCAATTCTTACTTTGTACAGAAGTCTAATGATGATTTCTTTAAAACACCAGAATACTAATTTGTGTAATTGTAGATTGTAAATGGTAATATATATTAGGGGATATAGCCTATATCTATCTATCTAACACTGTATATATATACAGTGGTGGCAAAAAGTCCTGAACACACTCATTTTTTAGCGCAATTTTTGTGTTTGACTTCATTTTTCGTTGTGAAATTATCGCACTATCTTAAATATTGTTTTTGATCTTAATGTATTTTTATGCTGATTTCAAATCTACTACTAGTTTCTTAATGACTAAAATATTTTTTGTAGTAAAGCTGCCTGAACACAATAATGTGAAATATGTGCAGAATAAAACAATATAGAATAACATAATATGCAAAGAAAAGTAACAGGAAAATTAACAAATACAGTATATTTAATAAGCATTTTGAAAATTACATTGTTGTCACATGTTAAAAAATCAATATTTTATGGGACAGCCGTTTGCTTTAACTACGGCTCTACATCTTTTTGGCATGGAATGAAACAATTTCAAAAGAACATCTTTCGTGACAATATGTTTGAACGAAAATATTAAAGCTTCAATTAATTCACGTTTGTTTGGAGATATTTTCTTTGAAATTTCATAACCAATTTTAAACCATAAGTTCTCTATCAGATTAACGTCGGGAGACTGTCCTGGCTAGTTCATTCTATTCACAGTATGGTCTTTCAACCATTTCTGGACTACCTTTGCACGATGACAAGGGGCGTTATCGTCCTGAAAAATCCATGACTGATTCCCAAAAAGATCTCTCGCAGTTGGTAGCAATTTATTTTGTAGTATTTCAATGTAATCCATGGCTTTCCTGTTCAGCCAACATCATGAGAAGAATGCAACCCATTCCATCACTTTTGTACTTTACTGTGGGCTTCAGACACTGAGGGCTGAATCTCATGAGTGCGTCGTCTTACAGAGCACTACTTTGGTTGCCAGAAATACAAAACTGACTCCGTCACTAAATATTACCTTTTCCTAGTCTTTAATAGTCCATAATGAATGTTCCCTTGCCCACGTCAATCGCCTCTTGCGCTGAAATTCAGTCAGTAATGGTTTTAGGCGCGTTTACAGCCTCGTAACCCAATTTCCAGCAGTCTTCCTCTAACAGTTCTTGGGCACACACTCACATTTGATGTCAAAGTCCATTGTTTCAAAATTTGCGAGGAATTAAGCTTTCTGTTTGAAAGTGAAATTGTGTGCAATAACCTGTCTTCACGTAAAAATGTTTTTCTTGGTCGTCCTGATCACCCCTGTCCGCAATAAAATTTGTTTCAGAAAATCTTTTCAAAGTTCTCAGAACAGTAGAAAGGCCACATGGTACTTTAGCAGCAGTTTGGCGCATAGAATAACCTTCTTCCTTCAAATGTATTATTTTGTACCTTTTATTCTCAGGCAGATATGAAAATGTAACCATCATTCCAATATTTTCCACAAACGCACTTCAAATTGCTTTCAATACGCTATTTCCCACAAGCACACACACAACTGCATTCAATACAATAAACCACGTTTCACCTTTTTCTTTCAACCCTCTATCGCTACTGCTCTCTGATTGGTTGAAATAACGGAGCATTTCATTGGTGGAAAACACACTCACTCATTATTACAGTGACCTTGTGCTTTCTTGTCAAGGGTTTTTTCAACATATCAATGAAACTGTTTACTTTAGATGAAATCTACAAACAGATTTGAAATCAGCATGAAAAAACACATTAAAATCAATAACAATATTTAAGATAATGCGATAATTTCACAACGAAAAATGAAGTCAAACACAAAAATTACGCTAAAAAATGAGTGTGTTCAGGACTTTTTGCCACCACTGTATATATATATATATATATATATGTAAGGATAATTAAATTAGATCTAAAATTATATCGCTAGCCACTTCTAACTTTTATTGTCCCGTACATCTTCAAGTATTAAATTTCTTACCGATTTCGGGAATGGGTAGCACATGGCTTAACAGAGGTTTGCTGGCTGCAACCATTAAATTTTATTACCTAGTATATGCCATGCTTAAATCCTGAAGTATACCTCTTCACTCAGAAGCGTACTTAAAGAGCATATGGGTTCTGAGGGGGCCACTATATATATATATATAGGTGTATATATATATATATATGAGGGTGCTTTGCTATATATATATAGCAAAGCACGGCAAGAGATCTATTTGATATCATTTTCGAATATAAGTACTAAATGTATTGATTAATCAAAATGAGAAAAATATACATTATTCTTACTAATAGTTTACAAATTCAGAAATTATTTTAAGTTTTAAAGGGAAAAAATTGATACGCTCGTGTAATATAATAAAAGATGCAGTAAGATTAAATTATCATTTCAAGAATCTAGACTGAATACTGCGAAATGAATTTTAAAGAGAATTTAGTTACTATGTTTAATGGTAAAGTCGCACCAGTTTCATTACACTAAAGATTAAGGAAAATTAAGGGAAATATCGATGTCTCCTGTGTGTGTGCAAAGTCAATGTCTTACCGTATCTCAACATGCCATATTACTCTAAATTGAAATTTTTAAAATTTTAGAAGAAGTGTTTTTTCTAGAAAGAACAACTTTGAGCTATGATACGAATCCAGGCGAAGATTTCGAAATGTAAGGAATTTTCTATGAAAAGTCAGTTTTATTATATTTTTTAATTCAAATTATTACAACATATTTTAAACGAAAATTTTAAAAAATGCTCTATTAATTACAGGTTTTTAAATGTAATATTAGTGCCAAAATTTAAGGCTACGCAATAGCTATTGACAACGAACTTCGTTGTTCTTAACCTCGTTCAAGAAATGAAATCGACACCTGAAATGATGCCCCACTCAATGACGTTTTAAAACGTCTTGAGTCCCTGAGTTTTTACCAAAAGAAAGCTCCACATGCGACCCTTTTAACCCTATCAGGGGCAGAGACATCATAGTGAAGATACTTATTTATTCATTTTTATGTTTGAATGCTGGGTTTTGCTTAGAAATCACCACATCTGTGTGAAAGGGTTTAAAGAAGATAGTGTGTTGTCAAATACTCGTGCTGACAACATCCCAGAACAAATAAATATATATGACACACAGTCTCACGAACTTAGGCACAAACCGACTTGACCTACTACCGTCTTTAGACTAAATGAGTAATGATGATGGATAGAGGAAGGCCTAGGTCTAGATGTGTGGATGAGTCACATGCCCTAATCACTTGGCCTTGACACCGTCGCCAGTTAGCATATAGTTCGAACTTTCAGTTTTTCACTGTATTTATCCGGAAATAACATCTGACGATTAAAATTATTTGAATCATGATATTCACTGAGGCTTAGTTAAGAAAGAGAAGCGAATCCACTTGATACATTAAGACGTCTCTGACCTGACTGTCAACACATGCAAACTAAGCCAAAGATTTAAAGCAAGGGTGGCCAAGTCACCTTTTTCAGGAAGAATGCAACTTTCAGATAAAAAATAATTATACCACTTCCATTTTCAAGGCTTATTATGTAACTTTTACGCAAAGAGCACATTTTTAATGCACAAGTCTAAGTAGTGTAAATTTAAAAGCAATATATTATAAATGAGACTAAAGCACAAACTTAAATTTTATTGTTAATTAGTTCAGTTAATTTTGAACAATATTCTGATTTTGTTATGCTTATAATATAAAAAATTTGTTCACAAACGTATGCTGATTGAAATTTACAACATTATTTGACAGACATTAAGAAAATTAATGTAAATTTTACAAAATATATCTTTAGACGAAAACTGAAAAATGCTATGTAAGTACTTTCTATACAATTTAAGACATTTTTTCTCTATTTTAGTTAAAATAAATATAGGATAAGTTAATGTTAGACACTTCGCGTGCCACTGATACAACTCCACCGTGCCACATCGTAGCAAACGTGTTGCAAGTTGGCAACCCATGAGTTAGAGCCTAGACATATTAAACGTACATCAGTCATCTAGCTGGTGGATGGGTACTTATTCTGACGAAAATTAGTTATAATTACAAAATCCGATGATTATTTAAAATTTTAGCAAAAGTCAAAAATAACGCAAGTTGCCAAGTGTAAATAAGTGAATCTTTAGAAGTCTCTCAAAATGTTATAAAAATGAAGAGAGTTATTTATTATTCTATACTGGTCGAATCTAATTAATGAAAAATAAATAGCGGTGAAAAAACCTGCACAGCATAATTTGATTATGAATAATATCATGGAGCTTTTCAATTCAAAATATGTCTTCATATCTCAGAGATTTGAGGATCAATTAGCAAAAAAAAAAAAATAGGAAAAAAAATATATATTTGATAAAATTATGCACAAAAAAAATATCTTCTGTGTTTGAAAAACTAATTTCAATTACCATAGTAGCATGAAAATTACATTCACAATTCATCGAAATAATATAAAATGATTGCATTAGACAGCGTGAGTGTGATTTTACTTTCTCTCTTTTAAATTATGATAAATATTTTACATTCGCCTATTAAGAATGCTGATGCAAAATAAATAAATAAAATTATATCGAAATAAACTTTCACTTTGAATAATTTACAATTTTAATTTTTTTATTTAATATTGTTCAATTCCTTACGTTTAGAACTACGTATAACACTTTATCATAGATAATTTGCAATATGAATTAAAAATAATTTTTAAAAAAATTTCTAAATTAAAATGATGCAATTTCACTAACGACTTGATTAAAATGGGCTAATAAACATTTCAGAAAATTCAATATGTCTTATTTAATGTTTTATGGAATAGTGTTCACTTGTATTATAGAAATATATTTAGTTTATTGCTCATGTGTAGTTGCCAACTTTTAATGATTGTCAGAGGTAATTATAACCTGCTCTTTTTATTTTTCAGAGAATTTTTAACTATTTCTTTTTGATAAAATTTAATCTTAAAATTCACAAACTTTGGTCATTCTAAATATTCTTACTCACAAAGCAGATAAAATTATAAATTAATGAATTATTTAATAAAGTTATTTTATGTTGTTTTCTTTTTTGTTTTTTTTATTACCACTAAATATCTTTTTACAAATAAAATTAATGTATTATAAATCTCATTTTTGTGATTTTAGAATTCTAATCTAATGCATTCTTTTTTAAAAATTTATTATATGTTATGCTTTGGATAAGGATCCTACAACTTTAAGAAGTTTAACAATGGCACTAATTTTGACATTCTCTAACACAATATTTGAAACAACACTTAAAAATTAAAATTAAAATTTACTCATTGCAGGAATTCTGCATTTCCCTGCTCTAATTTGCTTTTATTGTTAGTGAATTATCTCAAGACTCATTACATTGTTTTTGTGAGATATACTTATCTGAAGAATAAAAAAAGCTTTGCTTATACTTCAAAGAATTCTAAAATAATTTCTAGTCAGCTATTTTGAAATTTTAAATTAAGTTGTGCAATGAGAAGTTAATTCATTTGAACTGTATTAAAAATGTTAGGATACAAACAGTATTTTGTGTCTAATTTGAAAATAAATCAACAGAAGACAACATAAAGCGCAACATAACACAAAAATTATTTATTGAATTTCTCACATAATTAACACCAAGCATGATTTACAAATAAATATATAAATATCTTTTGAAAAAATTCCAGTGTGTTATAAGAAACAAATGACAGATTTTTATTTAAAAATGAGGTTGTAATCAGAAATGCATCGAATCCTTTATTTAATGGATTACAGGTAGGTGTTTCCAACGTAAAATAAATTCTTCAAGGAAACTTGGAATACAAACATCACATTTACTTAAAACAACCTTTGTTCGAGTTCTTTTGATAACCGTAGAGGAGGAAATCACCAGTTTGTCAAGTTAATACTAAGGATTCACGATTGGTTTCCGGTCTGGAGATCAAGCCGTTCATATTATTTTTCCACAATAATTTAAAAAGAGTTGAGACTTTATATTGTTTCTATTATTTCGAGTGAAAAAATTACAAAAGAGCTTGATCTCGCATTGTAATCGATTGGAAGCCTGCAACGCTTCATCTCAATGATGAGTTTTTAAATTAAAATTGATCCTACAGCTTGTGAATATTTATCCACCCAATTACTCTCAATTTTAGAGAATCTCATTAAAATATTTCTTTGCATTTCTAACACTGTTTCAGTACCAGCAATTGAAAATTAACAAACATAAAAGGGACATCCACAATTTCATCCAATTATTTCAAAAAGTAAACATGGCTATAATTGATCTCTTCAGTTATATTGAAATTAAATATACTTATTCATACACACAGATGAAAAATATAATAATACTGCATATAAGAAAGGATATTCAAAAGAAATAACTATGAAAATCGAAATTGTGTTGTACACATATGTGTGTGTGTGCATGCCTGCGTGTGTTTGTGTGGAATAATATATTACAAATTTTTTTTTTATAATACATTGTAGTACTGAAAAATGGAATCTTCAGCAAAACTTTGGAATCACATATCCAAGTATATTGTCACTTTTCTTGTAAATATCCATTAGTCATACCTACGATTAGAATTGATAGTGACGATTAGCTTATATTCTGAATCGGTAGAGAACGGGTATGTAATGGATAATTTACACTGGAGTGAGACTAATTACTGCTTGTATTATATCTCAAAATGATTAGTTTAAAGCTAACTATGTTGTATTTGGTGTTACAAGAACCTAATAATAGGTAATTTCACACTAGCATCCATTGTTATTCCTTGATATTTAAAGATCTTAATTCAAGAATTTTTTATCTGCAGAATCCGTAATGGAAAAGCATAAAAAGTTAATGATCTAGTAAGGCCTTAAAAATAAAAAAAACATGCATTTATTTTATATTTCATAGTGTATCTGAAAGAATAATCCTTCAAAAGTTGCTTACATTTCTTGAATTTCGAGGAATAATTAAATACTTACACAACTGTAATGAGTGTAGTAATTTTGTATTCATGAATAATATAAAATACGCGATAAAAGAATCAATGACTCACATAAAAAAGGTTTTTGCATTTTTTTCCCATTTTTATAGGAATCCCGGTGACCAATTTATTTCTTTAAAAGTTTTAGTCATTACCAATTTATCAATAGTCACAATTTACCATGCAACATATCATCGAATTGCTTGGTGTTTTTTTTGTAATAATCATTTAAATTAAAATTCAAATATTTAAAATGAATAAGTGAAGTAACGTATTGTGGGTAGGGTAGAAGCAGCCCCATTTGTAGAAAATAAAAATGCCCAGAGTCGTGTTCAATTTGTGAAAACCGTTGCAATGCACCGTATCCAAGGAGAAAAAGCCTGAGCTGGACCAGAAAAGACATCGATTAGTTCATTATAGCAAAGCGTAATAGGGATGTTAAAGCTTCTCTCGTGTATGCAGCCACAGGAACCCCAGTTTCAAAGTTCACTGTACCCAGAAGACTTCGTGAGAAAGGGCTATTTGTAAAAAGATCTGCTGTTTATGTTCCTCTCAGATATAGAGGTTTCAGAATGATCTCTCAAAATAGAGATCATTGAGATTGGAGCATAGATCAATAGACGACTGTTGTCTTCACTGATGTGTAAGTTTCGGTTCAGCCTAACACCCCAGTGACTCTCGTCGCACTTTTATTCCGAGAGAATCAGTGAACTGTTACCTGCCATCCAATGTCCCAGAAATCTACCATGATGGCAGCGGAGGTTTGATGGTTTGAGGATTCGGCATCAGGCTGGATGGCCGAACATGCTCCATGTCTTTTAAAGAGGCACTGCGAAAGATGTGGCATATAGGGATGAAGCCTTGGAGCCTTATGTCCTATTTTCATGAATGCAGTTCGATCTGGTTCCATTTTAGTGGATGACAATGTAAGGTCTCATACAGCTCATCTGGTCAACAAATTTTTGGAAAACGTGGATATTCACCAGATAAATTAACCAGTCACATCTCCAGAACTCCTCTCTAAAGAGCATGCCTTGGACGCTTTGGGGAGAGAAACATCCAAGGCCTGGAAAGCGAGTTGCTGAAGGAGTGATATTAATTGCCACTGGAACTAATAAATTTCATTATTTCCAGTATAAAATTACAGTGCGAGGCCTGTATCTCCGTAAGCGGACACCATACTCCTTATTAACATACTTTTTTGTTCTATTCTGTAGCTGTTGTTTCACACCGTCCAACTCATCTGAGTGTTACGTACGATATGTTTGAGTGGTTATTTTTTGCATTGCATTAATCCTACGTTTATACCAAATTTCATTAAAATCGGTGAAATTTCAATAAAATCGGAAATGAAAATTCTATTTGATTTAAACAGACCAGTGCCCGCGTACACACATACAAACAGGCACACATATATATACAATGGTTTTATTTGCATTATAAATTTTTTTGGAATAATGTTTTTCTTGTTCCAACCAGTAAAAGAATGAAAACACTTTTTTCAAATTTTCATTTATTTAAGTTTGCCATTTTATTTATGTAAAACAACACATAGATGGAAAACTACAATAAACGACAAACACACGGGGACAAAAACTGTTCAAAACAGCGTTTTTTGTTCGTTCCAGATATCTCAGCTTTTATGGTTGAACCGGAAGGTTTGAGAATCATACGATTTCGGTGCTGATAATGTAATATTGCATCCTCTCGTTTTGAAATGTGTAAACATATCAGTTGTTTAGGAGATAAAATTGTAGTAAACAGTATATTTACCGTAAGGAGAGCGTTTCTCAAACTGAGGGACACGCCCACAACAGGGGCATAATATCCCTACGTGGGTCGAAATAAAAGATTGAGAAAATAAGTATTCGTTTACTAAAAGGAAACAAAACATAATACGTTTCTTAAAAATAAAAAATTAAACACGCATTGCACTGATTTAATATACTTATAAATGGTTCAGTACTGCACAATGTTTTTGATAGTAAATAAATCAATAAAAAAACTAAAAACAAATTTAATAATTACTATTGTCTCTCATGAATATACTTTGATAACTTGTATGGTTTATATATATAATAAGGGTCGACCGTCCATCCGGTTTAGTGGTTAGTGAAGCTGACTGCGCTGCCGTAGGGTCAGGGTTCGAATTCTGGAGAAGGCATGGATGTTTGTAAATGTATAGTGCCTTCGCTGCACGGGGGTACTCTAAATAGCCGTCGAGCCGCCAGTCCTCTCGCGTGGTTGGTGGAAGGGGAAGAGAAGTGCGAGACCTCTGGCCATCCCCAGGCCAGTTCCCCATCAAAATTAGGGTGGAATTGAGCCCAATCGTACTGTCACCTATATAATGCTAGTAGCTAAGGCTAACGACAGGCGTGCATCTAGCCCCTTTCCACGACCAATTCCGTGGACCTGGATCTGATGTTACTGTCGATGAGGTGGCATAAGTTACAACATAATTAAAGTCGTATTCTAAATTAAGCGTCAATTAAGCGTTTTTATTACATTCAATGTATTGTTATTTTATGGGTGGGGCGCAATGAAAGTTATGATTGAAAATTGGGTCGCAAATATTGAAAGTTTGAGAAGCACTGTTTTAATGTAATAAAAATATGCAATTTTTTTTTATAATGACTTTCGTACATGTGTAAAGAGGGTAAAGAGTTCATTAGAATTTACCCTCTAACGAACATAGAGGGTAAACTCTTGCCTTTCATAGACCATCATGAATTAAGCAAAATTCCAATACAGAAAATTGAATGGATATATATATATATATATATATATATATATATATATATATACAGAGAGAGAGAGACACAGGTGAAGTTTGCTGACCAAAAAACATTTTTAAACCAGTATTCTTTTTTAAATGTCAAGAGTTTGATATTGTTCCACCTCGTCAAATATTTCCTACTGTTCTGACTAGTTATAATTAGTTTAAAACTCTTTTTATGCATTTTTACGCATACAATACCTCATACTTATACATACTTGACAATACATATACATACATGATATAATCTTTTATATAGTATAAAGGTTCACTTTTTATTTCTATTGTAAAAAGATTTATTTAAAATCTCATAAAACCCTTCCGTAATAAGCAAACCTAAAAAGTGATGAAATCAATAAATAGTTGAATATGTTGATGGATACATTTCCAAGGAAACAATTTGCATGGAAAATATCTAAAATTTTGAAATTTTTTTAATTGTATAAACATTGCATATATACATCACTGGTTCCCATGCATCATGGATGAGATTGCAGCAACTTTTATGTTATAAAAATTTGCGCATGCTACTAAATTATGTAAAAAAATATTCTGCATAAAACAGCATTTTAAAATGATACAACAACCATTCATTTGATCAGCAAAATTTTAATTAAAAATAAATTGAGGTTTTGTTTTTTTCTATTGTAACAATCGGATGAAAGAAAAACAAATTATGCTTCGTTAAATCAAAAAATAAATGCCCCATTTACAACACCTGTATTAATTTTCGGATTTTAATTTATTTTAACAAGGAAAATAAGTATGGTGTTTAAACAAGAATTAAATATTAATTAGGATTTCTGTTTCAAAATGAAAGCTTTATTATATTCCCCTTATTAATTTGCTTGTGGTAAATGTATTCAAAATAGATTAAAGAAAATAGTCTTTAATGCAAATATTATACATTGAAGTTTGATTAATAGATCCGAATATTTTGATCTTCCAAAAAATACTCACAGGGTAATAAGTTTCTGCAAATAATGAATACGATTTAATATTTGCTTTTGTTAATGATGCTTGCTGCTATTTGTTTGATTTGATTTCTCTCTCTCAAATATATATTTAAAAACATAATTTATAATTATTTTATGTGTTTGTGTGTGAGTGTGTTTTAAGCAAACAATTTTGCAATATGAAAAGGAAAGTTTATTCAGTTTCAAAACATTAGAAATAATATTAATATGTTGATTTTCTGTTGGAAGTTCAACATATATTTTATTGGAGGAAAAATAATTGCCAGCTATATACGAGCGTAAATGGTCTCAATTTGAAAATTGCAAATATTATTGATATATATATATAATAAAAAAGTAAGTGAAGAATTTATACTACCTGCAAAGTCAAAAAAAAAGAAAAAAATTGGATTCCAGGAAACATAACGATTGAAAACACCAACACAGTCCTTGGACTAAAATGGAGACCTATTATGATTTCTAAGGCTGCCGCTGAATTTGGCCAACGAATTTAGGGTTAAGCAACGCTTTATGGTACCGTCTTCCCTGTACAGCGAAAACTTTCGATATAATAGAAAAAACAGAGCCATGCTGAAAAATTAGGCCTATGTCTATCACACATGGATGAACATCAGGCAATAAAACAAAATGAAATATGAACAGAGAATAAAAAAAAAGATTTTTCTCATATAGATGGTTATTAAGAAAAAATTCTATAGTAAGAACTAGTATAAAAACTTACAGGATACATATATATATACAAACAGTCATAAATATAAGTATAAACAGACAAAGCTTTTAGAGATATTAGTTACAGTAGCTCAATAGCAAACTCTTGGCCTTAGGAACCATTAATGCAGGTTCAAACAATATGTTGTGACCAATCAACCTTCACGTGTAAATTGCCTAAACACTGTGTCATGGGAAAGGAAGAAATGTTATAGGTAATAGATAGGTAATATCACTCAATAAGTCCCGGTCCTAACTAACGAACAACTTTTATGCAAAGTTTTACTTTATATTTCAAGTTACTACTCTCTTCAAGAGTGATACTTTGACCCCAGCACTCTTCGAATTTTTTAATAGTTTTTTTCATATAACGTTTTGTGTTTTTCTGTCAAAATAGGCATCTACTTCGGCAATAACTTCTACATTTGAGCTAAACCACTTTCCTTGTAGCATTCTTTTGAAGTCTCTAGACAACCATTAGTGTTAGGGGACCAGATCTGGAGCGTACGGTGGGTGGAGAAGCAATTTAAAGCGCAATTCGTTCAATCTGACTATAGTTTTCAAGGACTTGTGGCACGAAGCATTGTCTTGGTGAAACAACACTTTTTTGCACACGTTTTTTCTTTATTTTTTCATTCAGTTGATCGATGTAATGTGTATTAATTGTTTTGCATTTTTCATGGTAGTGAATAAACAAAATTCAATGTGCATCCCAAAATACGGACACCTTTACCTTGCCAACTGATGTGTGAGCTTTTGATCTATTTGGACGGCTTTCACCAGCTGCTGTCCCCTCAACTGATAATCGCTTATATTTAGACGTGTAATAATGGATCCATGTTTCATCCATTGTCTTATATCTAAGTAAAAAAATATTATTTATTTCACTTAAATAACTCCAAACAACGCTCTGAATGGTCGATGCGTCGTTGTTTTTGATCGACAGCGAGCAAACGTGGCACCCATCTTGAACATAGATTTCTAATTGACAAATGATCTTGTAAAATAGTCAATGCACTGTCTTCTGTTACCTTTAATTTTTTTTCTTTTTCATGAATCTTCAATTTACGATTGGCTAAAACGATTTTTGGGACTTTTTTCATGTTTTGTAGAACAAATGCAAAATTTGGGCAACCTGAAAGTTCAACTTTCTTTCTGTCTCTGTGACCAAGTTTTAAGTCTGCATACCAACAGTTAAGTCTTAACAGTTATTTGCGATGGAGCAGAGCCGGAGTAACACTTATGAAGGCATTTATTTGCTTGAACAGTTTTTTTCTGCATTAAAAAGTAATGTTTAATTAACACAAGAAATTCCTTTTCATCCATGATTTCTAAACAAACAAAAGTTGCTTCACTAAAACCAGTGTAACTTTTCAACTAAACAAGATATTATCACGAAATTTTGGCACGTTCTATTTGAAAGATAGTACTACTAGGTTAAACATAGAAAAGTTAGAAGGTAGCTCCATCTATATGTGTGGCCGGGACTTTTTGGGTCATGTGTTATGTAATTATTACCAAATAATATACACAATACTAGTAATATATAACAATAAAATGTATTGGACAACTTACTAATGTAGAGATAAAATCGTTGTAATAAAAACTAGAAGATGACAAAAAGCTTACCTCTTGTACACAACATCAAGTTACCTTTCCCGCCAAAACTGAGGAAGTCTTAGCAGTCCCGCACATAAGTAATATTAGTAAATTAAGATAAAATAAATGTAAAAAAGTATATAAATATGCATTTTAAAAAGGTAAATATTGATATAAAATGTATTGAAAATAAAAAAAACTTCCTAACATACACAGTGATACTGATATTAAAAAAAATTATTATTACTATTATTAAACATGTAGCACCATCTTTTGAGTAAATGTATAGTTAATTTAAAAAAATATATATATTACACTTTATCATTTTACTGATAACCATTAGAAATATAATCGCAAGGAAAAACTTATTAAAATTACATATTCAGTGTAAAATTTAATACACAAATTAAAATTTACACTGAAAATTACATCAAAGACTTTTCTATTTAATAATGGATCATTCTATATGACTATCAAACTATTATTACTAAAACGCCTATAGCATTTGAAAGCACGTGCCACATAATGTAGGATTTTGTCATTGAATTAGTTCTTTTCAAAAATCAAATTTAGTATAATGTTCTAATTTGCCAGTGTAAGCATTATTTGTGTGGAATATTTATTTGTTACAAATATTCCTATATAATTTTATCCTTTTTTAAAAACGGTAAAATTAGAAATATGCTGGGACAATCTATGTAATTATTCTATCAGATTTTGTGTCAAAGTCTTATATAATATAAATATAAATATTACATTTTTAAAAAAAAATTCAAATTGAATTGTTTAATCTTTAATATTTTAATCCTTTTTTAACAGAAATAAATTTAAAATTATTAAAGTATCAGAGATTTGAAGAAATGTAAGAAACTTACAATCAATTAAACCAAGTTTGTAAAAAAAGATTTCTTTTTATCCCAATACTTTTAATTCATTATCTAATATAAATTTATTTAATAAATATATTTAATATGAAGAACATGTTAACATTTGTTTGTAAACTAAGAAAATCACATTAATTTCTTTTTAATAAGGATCTTTTATTTTGTCATAAGATTTAAACTTTAAATAAAACCAAACTAAAGTTGTAGAAATTATTACATACCATACAATCGGCCGTATAATGCACACCTACACTTTAAAATTGCACTTTTAAATTTTTAGATATATTCGCCGTATAAAGTGCACTCTGCTTTTCAGTTCCTACTTTTAGATCACTCTCTCCCTATATATATACATATATATATATATATATATATATATATATATATATATAAATATATATATATATAAATATATATATATATATATATATAAATATATATATATATAAATATATATATATATATAAATATATATATATACATATATATATATATATATATATATACTAGCCGTTACCCACCCATTTCGCTGGGTATTTCATGATGTTTTATAAATATATACTGATTATATATATATATATAAATTATTTAATATCTATCATTAAAAATTCGATTGTATTGAAAAATATACTTATACCTGTAAATGTCGCCTCTTGATAAAAAAAAAGGACAGAACTTGTCTAAATTTTTCTAAAAACTCTAAAATTGAAGTATAGAATGATGTTTGCACTTTCGTAATACTATAATGAAGTAGATTTCCGCAAAAAAAAAAAACAATTTTCGGTGGATCTCTACTCTGTAAAATAAACATGCAAGCAAAATCTAACTGGGGGAAACGAAGTTTTTACTATCAATAACCCCGTAATCCTGTTGAGAGTCGTATTCCAAAATAACCGTTCTTGGCGGATTTCAATTCAACAAAAGAAAAATGTTAACCAAATTTCATTATTTTAGTCCTTGTAGTTCAAAAAAAAGAATTTTTTTCACTACGCCCCAGTAACCCCCTTATCCCCTCAGGAGTTGATTTCCGTAAAATACATTCTCAGTCGATTCGTATTCAACCAAAGAAACATGCTTAACAAATTTCAAGTATGTGGGTCTAACAATTCAAAAACAGGAATTTTTTTCTATAGCTCCTCTTGACCCTTCGCAACCCTCATTGGGGGTCGATTTTCATTTTACTCTTTGTTAGAAGAACTTTATTCCATGAAAGGAACATGCCTACCAATTTTCAAGGAGGTAGATCTAATAGGATCTCGGAAATATTTATGGATTACGCCCTTAATCTCCCGAAATGAAACTTGGTGGTTGATATTCGCGAAACCCATTTTGTACCGATTCTATACTCTACGAAAGGAAACTGCTTACCAAATTTTCAAGACTGTACGTCTAATAGTTTAAAAATGGGGATAATTATGTTTACAGCATCTTGAGCCCCCGCTACGCCACTTGGGGGTCTGTTTTCACAAAACCCATTTTGCAGGGGAACTGTACTTTATGAAAGGAATTTGCTTTTCAAATTTGAAGACTATGCGTCTAATGAATTAAAAATGGAAAAAATTATCTATAACGCCCCTTGAACCCCACAACGCCACTTAGGGGTCGATTTTCACGAAACGCATTTTGTAGCGTATCTTTGTCCCATCAGAGGAATCTGCTTACCAAATTTCAAGACTGTGCGTCTAATAGTTAAAAAATTGGAATAATTATTTATGTCTCCCCTTAACCCCCGCAATCAATTTCCCCCCCAAAAAATTTGTAGCGGATATTTACTTCATGAAAGAAACATGCCTACCAATTTTCAAGCAGGTAGGTCAAGTCATTTAAAAACGAAAATATTTTCTATTACGCCACTTAATCCCCCACAACGCCACTTGGCCCCAAACCCATCTTGTAGCTGATTTCTACTTTATGAAAAAAATCTATTTATCAAGTATAAAGACTGTACGTCTAATAGTTTAAAAATGGAAATAATTATCTATAACGCCCCCTAAGCCAGCGCAACGCCACTTAGGGGTCGATGTTCACCAAATTCTTTTTATAACGGATCTCTACTCTATGAAAGGAATCTGCTTACCCAATTTCAAGATTGTACGTTGAGTAGTTTAAAAAAAGAAATTACTTATAACGCCCCTTAACCCCCGTAACGCCCCTTGAGGTTCGTATTTCGCAAAATCCGTTCTTAGCGTATCTCTACTCTATGAAAGGAACATGCCTACCAAATTTCAATCCTGTAGGTTATATAGTTCTGGAGATATCATGATTAGCCAGTCAATCAGTGAGTGGGTCACTTTTCTCCTTTATATATATATATAGATTTATACTGTTGAAATTTTCAATCATCGATAAAATACTTTTTATTCATCCATTCAAGTACGAATACATTTTTTTAAACTTGTAGTGGATGACACTTGAAGTTAATACTGATTTTTCAAATATTAATTCATTAATTAATTTAAGAAATCAATAGATTGTAACTAACAAAAACAATAGTCCAACAGCATATATAGAAAGTAAAATCGTTCTTTGCAATGAATAGCGCGTTGGACTTGTAACCCCGATGCCGTGGGTATGAATCCCACCGGGAATGATTTAATTTGTGTGAATGTGTTTTCTTGTTCACTATACTATTATATTAGAATAATTAAATCTAATCAATGAATAAATAGTAACAAAAAAAAACAAAAATAGTCAAACACCATATGTAAAAAGGAAAATGGAAAATTGGAGGAAAAACGCTTTCTATTTTGTTACTTAATATTGTGATTCTCTCATTTGTATATATGCATTTATATTTTCTCTAACTATTTAATAAAAAGTAACTAAAATAAAATGGTTCTTTGTTGACCTAAACAGAAATTGAATTTTTTTTTATATTACTTGTTTATGAAGAAACATGAAATGTATGTAAGCAGTGAAGTCATTTAATCCAGGCATTATTCCAAGTCGGATTTCACGGTATTTAACTTTGCTAAATCGTACACTGAATATTTTTTAAAAAATTTTGTGCAGAAAGGAATGAAATGTAATCCTGGAAATATTGAGAGACCAAGAACTTAATTATATTAATCGTCCTACTTATGTCTTATTTTTTATTTTAATTTAACCTATCAATTTAAAACAAACACTGTTAAGCAGCTCTTTATATTTCTTCAATTCTTCCTTGTGACATTGCGACTACAATACCCTAGCGGTCATGGTCAAGACATTGTTGCCATCGTTATCGAGTCACGTGTTTGAGTCTTAGTAGCACTGAAGACCCACTGAGTGGAGAGAGGCGGAGGCACGTTAAATATGTCATGACTGAAAGTTCTCACTTGGGTGTGGTTTTGAAGTTAGAAGAGGGGGATGCCCGCTCAGAAGTTGTCTTCGTCAGTTAACCAGGGTTCAAATTTACGAGGTCCATCCCTACAAGTTATCATGTTACTTTACAGGGGACATTAATATGCACTCATCCCGTGTGACATGTTCGTAATCAAGTAATCCTTCCGTCCATTGCTTTTAAAGTCTATTTGAAACAAATTTAATTCTTAGTTCCTTGTATGAAAATCGAAATATTCGAGTCTCTTTGATAAAGTTTGAATATTTTCTTTATTTATTTTTAACAAGAACGAACATTCTGTATACTATTTCCTGATAAACCAAAAATTTAAAGGGGAACCTTTTTCTGACAAACATTGTCTTTACTTTTTGAAAATATATTTTAAAAAGTTTGCTAAAAATCGTCATCTTTCATTAGGAACTTGAACAGGGTTGGTAAACATAGTCGCCTAAAGCCCATGTGTAGCTGAAAAGTGCGACGTTAATATTCATTCACTCACTCACTTGGTAAATATATGGAAAGAAGATAAAGGTTGTTAAGAGCACATAGTTGCGCGTTTTTAGGTTAGCGGAAACACTCAATGAAATTTCAAGACATGGACGTTACATTTTTGAAAAGATTTTATTTACATTACCATATTAACATTAATCAAATAAAAATACAGTATGTACAGGACTCTACATTTCAAGAAATTTTCACAGTGTCATTGATTTTCACATTTCCTAACACAAAGTGTGAATCAACATTTGATGTTTGGCTTAATGGTATGGGTTGGTGAAAGATATTCAATATCAATGATGCGTGTTCAAAATAGTGTTGCTTTTGGTTAAAACGATGTTTAAAATCAAAAAAGAGTAAATACCTTTTAATGTTGCTTGTTACTTGCTAAAACATATGAGATGCATAGTAATACGATGTTCTACAAAAAAGTAAGCAATATTGAAATATATCAAGTGTTGCCAAACGACAACAAAGAAACTAAGAGTTAAATTAGTTCTCTTCAGTTCATGCAGCCACAGATGATTAATAATTTAAGATGTACTTATTGCAAAAATAATCAGGGGAATTCTTTACCAGACTTACTAACTTAAAGGGTGTGTAAGCGGTACAGAGACGATTCGGAATCCCAATGGAATGCAGGGTTATAAGTGTCATAGTTTCGAGTTATGGCGCAAAGAAGAAGAGAAAAAGAACAGAAACCACAAAAAATTAATGGGACAGAAAACATTTTATTAAACGGTTGTACTATAACAGGTGTATGGAATCACAATACATTTTATTAAACGATTGTGCTACAACAGGTGTTTGTAATTACGACCACGAGGCGTCTGGCAAATCTGAAAACGACGGTCCATAACATTCCTTACGATCTGGAGGATTTTTTCAAGCAATCTTGTGGCAGATGGTGCTGTAAGGAGGGTTTCGTGAACACCAATCTCCTGGAAGTTGTCATTGGACATCCGTTTCCCGAGGTAGTAGGATGAGCTCCATTTCAAACAAGGAACAACTGACATGCTGATAGTTTAAGGAGATAAGGCTTGTAACGGGCACGCTGCTCGGCATTTGTACCAGGAATGTAACCTGAAAATGCTTGCTCCGTATCACAAGACTTTCGCAAGTGTGAACAGAAGGTTTAGAGGTACTGGTTCTTTAACTAGTTAAATGGTTCTATTTGAGGTGCCCGTTGCTTTAGTTGAATACTTGTCGATCGAATATATGTAGCTGATTGGGATGATACGTGGCATGACAGGAATCTTCGAGAACTACAGCGCCATTGTCTGGACTTCTGGTCGCAATTTCAAACACCTGTAGTAGTACAAATTTTCTATAAAATTATTTATGTCATATGAGTAGCTATTTATGTTCGTTTCCTCTGATTATTTGCACCATAGCTCGCAACCATAGTATTTGCGATCCTACATTCTTATGAGATTCGGAGTTGTCTCTGTATTCCCTACACATCTTGCAAGTTTGTCGGTCCGGTTGCAAGTCACCTTGTATGTGTATGTTTTTTTTTTTTTTGCATATGAAATAAAATTTGTTGATATTTAATTATAGTGTTCCGTCAAGTGAGGAAACAACTATTCTAGTCACATCATTGCTGATTCATCGCTCAATAACTAATTTTACGCAGCAACGTGGACTGCAGATGATTCATAGACAAAGGGTTTTTTGCTGATTGGTTTATTGTTTTTATCTCAAGAGAACAGTCTTGAAGGGAGCTCTAGTTGAAAAACAAACAGACTTGTAATTCTGGTAATTTTGGTGTAGAATTTTCAAGTTCTAGCAAACCAGAAGAACGCTAATTTTATATGCTTCAGCATAAGAGGATGGGATTTAACTGTGAGACATACACATAGTTGGTATTAACAAATAAAATAGATCGTCAAGGAAAATGTAAGGTTTTAAAATGTTTCATGAATGATAATCCATCAATTTATTTAAAATATATAATTTTCTGAATAATAGTTATTGAATGATCCTAAATATCTTATCTTTCCTATTGTAGATAGTTTTTAAGCAGTTTCGTTCTGAGTTTGAAATACTAATCTAAAAACTAGTAGTTTTTAAACACGTTTCCTACTCCCGAACATTTAAAAGTAAAAGATAATATATTTTTGACGCCAAACCTTCAAAATGAGTTTATTCTTTCAAATATAACATATAGTTATAATTATCTCTTATACATAAATATTACGTGTCAGAAGATGTCAAAGAAACAGTTTTATTTTTCCCGCTGAAAATTTAGATAGTCAGTTTTTAACTAATGCATGTTATAAAATTGCAAAAGTTTAAGGTATTCAACTACCCTAAAATTGTGAATTTTGCCAAAATTTGACAATTTTCTTATTGTTTTATTTCATAGGCCATTTTATTAGCTTTATAAAATTACCAAAGTTTATTATTTTTCGTTCACTAGAACAAAAACTATAAGTGTTTTAGTAAAAGTAGATGCCCTTACTTTAGGCAAGATGTCATACTTTAAAAAGCGTTTTACTCGAAATGTGTTTTTCTGAAAATACTCAAATCGGGGCCAGCGATTGCTAAGAAAATTTTGAAAATAATTAGCTGAAATTTTTTGTGTGTTCCGTATATTACTAGAAGTGCTTTAACCCGCAGATTTATCAATCACTGTTTTATTACAAAATTTACAGTCACTTATGAGAATATAATCAATGTTTTTTAAAGCAATTTCATATAATAACAAAGATAAAGTGGTCTAGATTTTGTAAAATTAAAAATATCTATAATCCTGAAGATCAATTGAAAAATAAATAACATAGCAACACATCAGAATTGAAAAATTGAAAATTTGTTCATAAACTCTTGGTATAGAATCGGCCGCGTTTATGTTATTTTTTGTCAATTTTCACCCATTTTTTCCCATTTTAATAATAATAAATTCTTTTCTGATCTTAATTTTAGCATATGTTCCTTAAAATGTACTGAACAAATTTAAAATCAACAAAAAGCTCCCATATATCCATTTCTTAAAAAAAAAAGTTGTCGCAAGTCGACGGATACCGTAAGAATGTATTATGATCCAATTAATTTAAAAATAGAAATCTCAATATCTACTCGAATATGTTTCTGGTAATAAATAGTTGTATAATTTATAAAATATCCTATCGTTCAAGCATTTCTTTCTTTTAGTTTAAAGTTAAAAATTAAAACGATAATTCAACTGACATAAAAGTAAAAGAAAATATCCATCCATGTTCTTATGGTTAAAGTTAATTTGTTTATCATACTGTATTTTTATTTTCTTTATTTTAATACGGAAATTGAAACGAAATATTTTCAGAAATTCAATGCTCATGTCAATAATTTTAATGAAGTTTACTCTAAATAAAAAATGCACGACTTTCTCTTAACAATCCTCATTTTCTATTTCGATGTTTACCAAAACCCACGCATCTTTCTAATTCAAGACGACGCTTTTAAGTAATCTTTCTAAAAACAGATTTTCAAAATGGTAAGTCAATATTTATCAGGAAACGTTTCTATCAAATTTTTGGTTTACCAGGAAATGGTATGCGGAATGTGCGTTCTTGTTAAAAATAAATGATGAAAAAGATTTAAACTATAAATGAAACTCTGACATTTTGATTTTCGTGCAAGGCCGTAAAATATCAATTTGTTTCAAATATCTTTCAAAAGCAATAGAAGGATTACTTGGTTACGAAAATGTCACAAGATGGGAATGTTAATTAACGTTGATATCTAAAACAACACTAGGGTAGCTAGTGGCAACGAACTTCGTATTTTGAACCACGAATAAAAGCCGAGGACGTCACCTGAGCTTAGCTTACAACCCAATTCCCTAACCTCTACACAACACCAACGGGAGGACTTTGAACCATGGCAAATGTAATATGCATCAGTCTCTCTCTCTTCACGGTGGGTTTTCAGTTCCACCAGGACATGAACCCATGGCTCATCAATGACGGCTACAAGTTCGTGACTGTGACCACTAAGCTACTGCTGCCGTAAAGTCCCAAATTAGAATTAAAGAAAAATAAAGAGCTGCTGGACAATGTTTATGTTAACAGAATATGGTAAATTAAAGTAAAAAATAAGACTTATGTCTTATTTATTATTTTAATTTAACATATTCTTACTACAACCTATCCTTATTGAACAAATCCTTAATGAAATTTTAAACACCTCGTCTCACAATGTTAAATAATATATTTATTAATAAGCTTTTTTATATGGCTACTTTTCCCCAATTTTCAGATTAATCACTCTCATGGGACTACGTATTCAATGAAAGTGAAAAAAAATGCTTGATTTAATGTCAATTAAACTCATTAAATTGAATAAAACTTACACTAATTTATAAAATAAGCATAAAACAGAGAGCTAAAAATTGATGCGATGCTTTTACCCAGTAAGTTAGAACCATGGTTCAAAACGATATGGAAATTTATATTTAACTTAGATAAGTTTCAATAATCAGAAATTTCAAATGTGTAGTATACAATTTTGATAAAAACTGAATTTTGTAATTTTTTAAAGTGGAAAACTTGTATGCATTGGATAAGTCATTATTTTAAAAAAAAATATTTTAAGGTGGTTTTCTCCATATGTACGAGAGCATGAACTTAATGCGGAACACATTTTTGGGACAGAAAAGAATTTCTCAATTTTTATAAAATTTTGCGACATTTTATAACTCATGTATTTGTTTATAATAAAGTGTTTTTTAAATTTCAAACTATTTCATAAATAATTAGTGTTTTCCTTTTAAAATGTTAAGGGAGAGCTCATTTAACATTACGGAATAAAAAAAAAATGCGAAACACATTTCATAAAAAAAAATGGGTCAACTAGGATAAAAATGAGTAATATGATAAAATAAGTGATTCTGTACAGGATAGTGATGCCAGAATATAATATTACTGTTGGCGAATACTTTTATATATGAAAAAAATAGTTTGAGTTTCGGTCCTATTCTTTAACAATAGCTAAAGACAGCTTTAAATATAATGTTCATACTTTACAAAAATAATTACATGATACAGGGTTATTCATAATTCCTTTCAAGGTTTCGGAGTGCTGTAAAAAAGATTAAGATTGATACAGCAAAAAGGAACATATGAAAGAATACAGAAACAATTCGAAATTTTACTTATATATTTTAAAGAGGCTCTCTATGTGTGAACCCTTGCTTCTACAGCACACATCAATGCAGTAGTCCAGTTATCACCCCTCTCTACTCAGCAAGGTACAATCACTGGTATTGACAGCACGTGTTATTTTGCCCGTGTTATCCGAAAACTTAGTCTTTCACATAACAAAAAGTTTCATACCCTCATTGATGCGTGACACAGTAGTGCTAGGCGAAATAACATGGAGGTTTCAATAACAGTGATAACACCATGCTGAGTGGAGTATGGCAGGAACTAGACAATGACACTAATGTATACCGTGTGACCAAGAGTTCACAAATAACATACCTGTAAAATATGTGTAGGATTAGGGAACATTAAATTATTGCTATCAGTGAGGTTACAACCTCACCAAT
Source organism: Trichonephila clavata (assembly GCA_019973975.1). Taxonomy (NCBI): domain Eukaryota; kingdom Metazoa; phylum Arthropoda; class Arachnida; order Araneae; family Nephilidae; genus Trichonephila; species Trichonephila clavata. Next base: position 50,878 of record BMAO01030970.1, read on the forward strand.
AGATGGCGCTACCAGCAAATATATGCACCCTTCCCGACGGAATGGTGGGTCAGAGCGAAGGGGAGCGAGACAGATGTGAGAGAGACAGACTCCGTTTTACGGGCGAGAGGTCACGCTCGGTCAACGTGGTGGTCAATAGGCTTAGCGACAATTGAGAGTATACTCCTTGAAATAACTCATATTGTTAATCAGTATTTAATTGGAAATCAATCTAATGTTTCATTAAACAGTAATTTTATGTTAATCACCTTGTTTCTTTGAATATCAAGATCCTGGATATAGTGACTCACCCCTAGACAACGAAAGAAAAGCCACTTGTGTAAATAAAATACACCCCTACATATTTTATGGGGGCTTGACCGGGAGAATTTTTTTAAATTAAAAAGAAAAAAAAGCAGAATTGGTAATTAGTCATTGACCCACACCCGACCTTTGGGCTGTAGAGAAATTGTCTACCTGATAAAACGAACGAACTCTTTAGTTTGAAGACTAGTGTGTCAGCCTGACACGAATTGGAATAACATTGTTTTTACTTCTAATTACCGTCCTGGCAATAGAATTTCTTCAGTGAATGCCGTCCTGGTAATAGAATTTCTTCAGTGAATGCCGTCCTGGCCAAGCGGAAAGTACAGTTCCTGCGTTTTGAAATTGTAAAGATTTGTGTGTGCGTGAAAGTTAAAAACTTTCAAGATTGTGTAAAAACCTCGTATCCGCCATTTTGCACGGGAACAATAAATATTCACAAGGACAGATCAGGTTGATGGAGTAACCGACTGTTGTGACGTAGGAAAAGAAGGGAGTGTTAGCTTCTCCTTTCCTCTCTCATTTCAAGCCCTCAGCTCGACGTCAAGGTCAGACTTATTTATGTTTGCTAATCTGTTATGTTTTTTGACAATTCGTATTTTGATGATTTTCCTTTTTGAATCTATGTTTTTTTTTCTGAGCAATTATTTGAAACGAAATTGATGCTTGTTTTTTCTATCTTCTCTCTAATTTTGTATGAACATAGTATTTACCTAATTTTGCCATTATATATTTTCATATTTTTTTCTTTCTTTTTGAAATTGCATTTAATAACTATTAATTTTGAATTATGTATCCCAATTTAAATTATTACTTGATATATTTTAAATTATGGATGCATGATATATTATTACTTGAATTTTACATCGGTTTTGGGAATTTTTAATTGAAAATTTTATTTGCATAACTTTTATATATTTAGTAGAAGTGTGGGTAAAATTTAGCAGAACTAGCACCCTACCTTTCACAGTATTTAGTACTATACCTGTTTTTCTCCAGTACTATAATTCTTGTATAAAATCTTAACTCCTTAATAAAAAAGGGAAAGAAAAAAAATGTATTTCTTGTTAAAAGGGGAAAAGGAGGATTTGTTAGAGTTAGCTACAGAGTTACGTTTAGAGGCGACAGTCGACATGACTAAGCCAATGCTAAAAAATTTAATAACCAAAAGTGGGGTACGATGAGGAAGACACCAAATTGATGTACGAAGGTATCGTTGAAGAGAGAAAGGAGAGATAATTATTAGAAGAAAGGAAATGGCAGGATAATTTAGAGTTGGAAAAACTTAGAATCGAAGCTCAGATCGGATTAAATCAGGAAATATTGAGTAGGAATAATCGTACACATAGTAATGAATTGAACAAACTGCTACATAAATTTGATATGAAAGGGGATATCAGCTTATATTTAATATTGTTTGAGCGCCAAGCATGTATGATGGATGTGCCGAAAGAGTTTTGGGTCTCACACCTGTTAGGCCTACTCCCGCAGGAAATCACACAGTTGATCGCTAGAGAAACTGAACAAGAGGCGAGGGATTATGACCACGTGAGGTCTTTGCTTTTGAAAAGGTTTAAATTGACCCCAGAGAAGTTCAGGCAGCTATTTGTTACACATCAGAAAAGTTCGGATAAAACATGGCGTGATTTCTACCAAGAAGTTCAAACATTCTTTAATGGATGGATTGAAGGATTGGACGTAAAAACATTTGACAAACTACGGGATTTGATGATAGCCGACCAGATGAAGAAAAGAGCCCCTGTTGAATTCAAAGAACGTCACCTAGACGAATGGCCAAGTATCAACTGCCCAGTTGAAATAGCCAAGAGACTTGAAGAATTTGAGGATTTCCGTAGGACGTTGAAACAGAAAACACATACTTTAACACCTGTTCGAAGACCTAAAGTTAGGGGATCGAATCAAGCGGAGCATTTCAGAAAATTTGATAACCACAATACAAGGAGAACAGGAAATTTCAATCCTGAAAGAAGATATTTAGACACTCCTCCGAGTAGAGATTTTGATAGAAGAGCACCTAGAAAATATTACATATGTCATTCCTTAGATCATTTGAGTTTTAATTGCCCTAAAGCAATGAAAGTGATCAAAAGAAAACAACCCAATTCCCAAGTATTAAGGTATGTGACTACCTTCGGAGCACTTTTTTTGAAATATGTAAAATTTCACTTATGTAAATATATTTTTATTTGTAATGGGACATAAAAGTAAGAATTCAAACACAGTTTTTACAAAGTTATAAATATTTTTGGAAATATAGGGAATTTTGAGTGAAATTTTAGTGAAAAATTGCAATTACGGTAAGGATTGTGTTGAAAATTCTGATACATATATTCTAATAATATTTATACAGTACATAAATAACATCATTTTCTGTGATTATAACTATGAAATTTATAGTACTTCTGTAAAGTTTTCGAAATATGTCAATTTTTATGCAAAAACTCATTTTTTTACAAAAAACTAATGTTATTTTCTCACAAAAAGTGCAATAAAATAAATAAATATATACACAGGTATTAGATTATAGACTAGACTACAGATAAAACTAAATTAAAGATTCTCTGAAAATTTTAAGTCAATATCTTAAAAGAAATCTTGTAGTCAACCGTACCGTGAAGAAAAAAATTGAAAAACATAGTTTCTCAGAAAATGCATTTAAAGATTTTAATGCTATGTGAAAAATTTTCTACTGATTGTACATTTTTTAAACTCACCATATTTATAGCTCAAGCTCTTTTAAATTTCATGTAAGACTTATTTGGAATTTTTTTTAACCTTTTGCTGTTTTCCTGAGAATTTTATACACTATAACAATTGTCGTTTTTAGCGAAATTTTGGTGAAAAATTGCAGTTACGACAAATCTTTTACACAAAATTCTAATAAGTGTATTCATATAATATTTATACAGCACATAAATAACATCTTTATCTGTGTTAGGTATCAAAAGATTTGTAATACTTGAAAAAGTTTTTTAAATACGCCAAATTGTATGCAAAAACTCATTTTTAAAAAAATTACTGCTTTTTTTCATAAAAAAGCAATTAAATATTTATATATATATATATACAGACATTAGATTTTGATTCATAACACAGATAGAACTACACAAAACATGTTCTGAAAATTTCAATTTACTATCTTAAAAATATTTTGTGTAGTGAACTTTATCGTGAAGAAAAATATTGAAAAAGTTTCTCGTAAAACACATTAAAAATTTTTTTAACACAAAATAAATACTTTTCTACTTACAAAACATTTTCAAAACTCCCCATATTTATAGGTTAAGCCTTCTTTAGCTTCATTTTTAGCTAATTTTGACTTTTTTTTGGCTTTTTGCTGTTTTCTGGAGAGTTTTGTTGAGGGTAATGACTGGCGTTTTGATTTTTGAATACGTTCTGTGTCGATTCCCATGTAGTTTTTAAGTATCATTGGATCAATTACCATACCTAAATAATTAAATACATGCAACAGTCCAAAATAACCTGAATTATATAATAGGACAGCAATGTGTGAACCCAAAAACAAAGTTTTCTTGTGAACAAAAATTTCTTTTGGTAAAATAGACCATAATACATTATTAAAACTTTCATTATTATTTTGGGTCATGCCATGGAGGCATTTTTTTAACAAATCTGTGTCACAGAGTGCTAAGTAAGTGGGCTTTATCACTTTAATAACTGAATTTGAAAGGCCTGTTGTTTTGTCTATGTGTACTTTTTCATCGCATAATGCTCGTTTATACTTTCACCAGCTGTCTTTACCTGTAGGACATTGCCCATGCATGGGATTTTGATTGCTAGAGCAGCAGTGAAAGAAAACAGCTATTACAGCAGATTGCATTTTTTCGAGACATCCAACATTGCTACGGATGGCAATCCCGTAATAGTTATGCAGTTTATCGATAAATTTATCAGTTAGCTTGCCCTTTCCACCAAGTCCTTTGGTGTTCTTTTTTAGTTTCCTTAGACGTGAGCCTACTCTTTTTTGTATATGACCTATACATTCGAGTTTTGAGACACTGTTTTCCCCATATACATTCTTTACTTGTAAAAAGCCCTTGGAATCCCCATCACCATAGTACTCGGTGTACTGCAAGTCTCGTTTTATCAATGATCTTTCAAAAATTCTGAAAGCTCCAACAGCTTCCATATTTCCTGAGGATCCTTTATAGTTAAGAGCATTCATGCTCAGATTTCACTTTCATTTCACACATTTTGCAATACTGAGTCATTACTTCCAAATCTAAAATTTTCCCAGTATCAATGGAAATAGCTGAGACGCAGCCATTAAGCGACATATGGCCTCTCCGCTGCCATGTGCCATCTACTGAAACACCACAAGTTGTACTTTTTTTTTAAATTTCGCACTTCTGTTGATGCAGCTTTCATATTTTCTTCAGAACAAAACTGTACTGCTTCCAGCAGTTAGAGTTCATGAGCTCTGAAGGTGTTTTTAGAAATGCAGGGCAAATTTAAAGTACATAGCAACTTCTTACCAGATGTGAATCCCCTGCCAATCAATCTCAATCCAAATACCAATAAAGTATTGAGAGTGAATTTTTTATTTTCTTTACGGGTAGAAGTAAAGCCCGTCATGAATCCACAACTGCAAGACACACACAAGTTAGAGCAAAGTCCTTCCCTGGAATCTTCTGTTAGTTTCAATCCAGTTGCATAGCATTCCGGACAACACAGGATTGAAATAATTCCCAATAAAGCTTGGAAATCAATAATTCGATTACCTGTAGAACCATGAAATATAGGTTCAGGCACATCAAAACTGTCATTAGTGCTCAATTTTGCTTCACTTGCAGACGACGCCTTGTTACTGTTTGGTGCTGACTTGGTAAATCTGTTTCCATAAAACCTTCTCTTTCTAGACACTTTTGATCTAGTTTTCGGCATTTTGAAATTATTCACAATGAAATAAAACGTTAAAATTAAATAAAACAAATGAATAAATTGTAAAAATATCAAAAATAATTAGTAATAAAGAAGAACGCTTTCGAATGAACAATGTAAACAAAGTATAGACGATAATAGTATTGCCATTCAATAAAACAAGCTTGAATTAAAAAAAACAGTTGCCAGATGGAAAAAAAATATTATTAAATAAGTAAAGGATACTTTGATCTGTATTTACAATAAGTAATGAATGTTTATCTTGCTTAAAAGTCACGAAAAAGGAGTTCAAACTATTTGTTTACATTTTATGTCTCTTTAAATACCCATTTCCGGTTTTGAAAATTCCATTTCCGGTTTACTAATTAAGCTATAACTTTGCTTCTAAATATCGTAGGAACTACAATAAAGTATTTTTGGACTCTTAAATATATGGGCTATAATATAAAAACATAAAAAAAATTTCGAAAAATTTCACCAAACACATGATTTTAGGGTAGTCACATACCTTAAGCTGTTCTGTCTCACCGCAGAAAGGACTACACTTAAAAATATTATGTTAGACAATGAAATTATATCGGCACTTTTGGATACTGGTAGTCTAATCCGCGGAGATGTAAGCACAAAGATCATTCAAGACTATCCAAAATAAACAATGTGTTATACGGTTTAGGACAAACTGAAGTAGTAACCAAGGGCTCATTTGAGTATGATTTTGTCCTGGACAAAGATCAATGTTCTTTAACGTGGCATGTAGTGCCAACCAAACAGCTCAATTTTGAAGCCATTATAGGTACAGGCATTTTGGGACACGCTTCTTTGAATTTCACCCAAGATGGTGTTATGTCCCATAAGCATGAGGAAAAGGCATGGCTAATGCAAATATCCGGTGTACATCCTGAAGATGAGTTAGATTTCAGTCACACACAACACACACACACACACATACATCCTTGACTCACAAGTGAAAAATGAACTAACCAGAATAATTTCATCGTACAAACCTGAGAAGTCTGAATCCACAGATGTGACGATGAGAATAATACTGAACGATGATTACCCAGTCTATCAACCAGCACGTCGGTTGTCGAACGCGGGAAAGCAAATTGTGAACAAACACATTGAAGAATGGCTCGAACAAGGAATAATCAGACCAAGTTCATCCGAGTATGCTAGTCCCATAGTACTTGTGAAGAAGAAGAATGGGAATTCTAGACTTTGTGTTGACAACCGTCAATTGAATCGCAAAACTTATAATAAGAAAAAGAAAAAGGCAGCGTTTGTGGTAGCGGTCCAACGTACACAATTTGGTGGAGGCCTTAAACTTAGAGTCAAATATTTTGGGCCATATCAAATTACTGAAGTCAAACCTAGAGACAGATATACAGTTGAGAAAGTAGGGGATCACTCTGGGCCAAATGTAACTGCTACTTCCGCTGATTTAAGGTTAGTCGTTACCCCCTATCCCGCTAATGTTAAATTGAGCATTTTTATGTACCTTTTTCTCATAAACTATTAAATGTACAGATTTAAATTTTTTATGTATATTAATTAGACTTTTTTATTTAAAATGATCGGAAGCTTTTTCAAATATATTGTTTAGTTTTTTCAAAAACATTCATCGCAACAGTATCACTATGAATTTTTTGAAAAATGTCATTTTTTTCACGATAACTGACTTTTACAAAAATATTATTGGTATATTAATAAAAGTTCACTTCAGTTTATATATTAACATATCAATAATATTCAGTGAAGATTGCTAGTACTTCCATTGAATAGGTTCTGAGAAAAGGTACACGCATTTTTAAAAACACCGTTTTGAGATAATTGCATTTTTATTATAAAATGTCACTTCATCAAAAAAATTATGAATTACAATCTGTATTTGCACTATTTTTTAAATATTAGCTTATTCTCAATAACTTTTAGGACTTTTTACTTATTTCTTTTACTTAGATTTCTCAGAAAATACATATATAGCATTTTTCACTTTTAATCTATCGAGATATTTTATAGCATTTGCATCATTTTTCTCCAATTATGCATCAATTTTTGAAGAATTTTCTGTTCAGATAAATTATTGTGATTATAAATCATCATAAATACCATGTGAAAATGTGTCATTATATGAAAATATGACTTTGGTAATACATCCTTATACGACATTTCTAAAAGTTTCATTAGTGTTTTATAAATTCACATGTAAACAGTATTAACTCCGTATTACCTATCATACTAACCATGTTATACTGTTTTTTGTAAATAGGTTCTTTTTTGAAATTTGCTCCAGGGAGTAAAAATCACAATTTTTATTAATTATGTCAAACATATAGCATCTTTTTTGCTCTTTACCTTTTGTTTAATAAATAAACTTTACAAATAAGTCAAATTTGTTTTGCTTCTGTCTCTTTCTTTGCCTGAACTTCATTATCCTTAATTTATGGATATGAGTGTATTATTAAGCTTTCAACGTCATCAAAATAGAAACAGAAATCCAGAGCGCAATAAATCACGACCCTTTAAATGTCCTATTCTCTCGAAAGAACTAAACATGCGCAGTTGTTTACATTCATAAATATTCTGAGAATCTATAGTTTTTAAAAAAAATCTAAGCCGAAAGCGCAAATTCAAGCTCAAAGTTTTGTGAAATATTATTCGGAAAAAAAACTCCAACCGTTATCTAGTATCTTGTAAAAATTAATATCAAATCATTCCCAACTCAGATGAGTGAGGTATGAACATGGGACTAAGAGCAGTGAAAGCGCAAACACATGTATGATAACGTGGGCCCTGGTGAAAGAAACGCGTGATCACATATTTGTAAGCATGGCCTTGTGAGTGGGTTCATATTTAAACGATCGCACACAACCATCTAAATAAGGATTGCATCCATCAGTATTCTATATAAATGTTACTCAAAATAACTTAATTCTAAATTTTAATATCATGCCTCACATATTTATTTATGTATGCACTGTCTGTAACAACAGCAACAACAAAAAACACGACACACCAAGGAGTAGTCCGATTGCGATAAAAATTGGTGAATCGGAAAACATCCATTGAAAATTAACCATAAAAAATAATCAATTAAATATTTATTTCAGTTTGACAGTTACAATGGAAGGAAATCCACAAGGCGTTTATCAGCTTCTGACCTGTATTCAAGCTGTCACTTGGCATGGTTTGGACACTATTTGGTCAAGTTCCCAAATGGTGTAGGACCAAATTATTTACGACCCCCAAATTGGGGTTTGATAGTTACTCGGTCTTAAAAGTACTGAGGCCCTTTCCCTAGATGAAATATTACATGATGATCATGTGCATTCATATATCTTATTGAGAGAATGGGCGTTCTACTAACTATTTGGAAATTCAGATTCTGGCATGGGTAGCTTGGAAGGATTTATGTGACATTTTTCTTACTTTTAGAATAAAAGTTCTGTTCAAAATATCCAGAATGACAAAACATTAAAATTGCCAGAGCATGGTTAATGGAAAATGCTAAGAAAGGTTTTCCTAAATAACTTTTTTTCCAAAATTAGTGTATCCGTATATAACCTATTCCGACTCCTTAACTTCAATAAAAGTTCCAACAGTTGCCGGCTTATACTCGGAAAAACCCGGTATGCCGATCTATGTATGCAAAAGAAAGTGAAGTCTTATACCATAAATAATATGAGCTCAGAATTTTTAAAAAAATGCAGAAGCTTATTAAAAAGGGATTACAAGAATTTCAAAAATTAAATAGGATTGTTTTCTAATTAATCCTTTTTTTTCTATGAAAACTTTCTACCTAATTTAAGTCGGCGTACCTAGTTCATTAAAAAATATCAGCGGTTTTCTTGAAAGGTCAGATGTTCAAGCCAAACAAAAATAATGTTCTCCTAACTAAGAAGAAAATGATTTTTAAGATTTTTTTTGTTGTACTTTTATGTATATCAACTAACTTTTCCTATATACATTTAGTTTGCTTATCCTACTGTTCTTTGCATATACTTTATACTTTACTTTATGCATATATTTTAGTTTGTATTCCATATATTCATCTACTTTAATGCAAATAGATTTTGATTTATAAGAAATTGTTTAAGAGGGTATATTCACACGAAACAAGATCCGTATCTCGGTAATGTTAAAATTGATAGTTTAAAAAAAACTAGAAAACGCGCTTTTATAGTTAATTGCACTAAAATGCAAAAAATAATTCATAATATATGAATAAAATGATTAACAAAAAATGAAAGTCATTATGGTAGGGTGCTATCAATTGCTATAATTTCTTCCTAGTTATATTCCGAAATGCTGAGTTAGTGTAAAAATGAAGTACAAAGCCCACCCCTCCCACGCTTTTATCACAATGGCAACTTTTTCCTTAATCATTTTATTCTAATATTAAGAATTATTTTTTACAATTTAGTTTGATTAACCAATGTTTTTTTAGTTTTTTTAACCTGTAATTTATTTTTCATTCTTTAGTTCAATCTACAATAAACACGTGTTTTGTTTTTAGTTTTTTAAACTATCCTTTATTCATTGATGAATTAATCTTAAATGCGCCATTTTTTAGAATCTGGAATACTCATTGGCATCCTATCAATACGTAGAGTAGGCGTGATTTACAAAATGTGGGATCAGCCAACTGAAGGAAATCTGAATGAGCTAAGTTTGAAATATTTCATGCGGAAGAAGGTGTGAAGTCAAAGCTATTTTTCGCTAAAAAGAGCTCCTCTATGAAACTTGCATTAGCATTAGACATAAAAGTACACGTTTTAAATCGATGAGTTTATGGGAAATTCTTAAATCCGGTGACCTTTGAATAAATTCTCAGCTGTTTTTTAATTGAAACAATGAATAATGTTTTATTCCACAGATCCGACAAGAGAATTTAGAAAAACAGACTTTATGTCTGAATTTAGCAAACAGAAAAAAAAAATTTTCTTTTACATGCTCGAGTCTTTTTTTATTTCTATTTTCAGAAATCTAGGCAATTGTTTATATTATGGTAAGAAGTTCTTGACGCACCCTCTCCATTTTCATATAAGAACACTTTTAGGTTTGTAACTTAATCTCTCTTAGTCACCAAATCTGGAATAAATTGCCAAATCTGGAAATGGTATATAGAGTTAGTCGCCAAATCTGGAAATCGTTATTCCTGATTAGGAGAATGGAATCAAATTATGAAATTATTGTATTGGCATCAGTCCTTGACAATTGTGCAAAATTTAGTATTAATATGACCTCTTAAAATGGGTAAAGCTCGAGTTCAAAGATCCCATTACATACAATTTAAACTTATAAAAAGGAGTTAAAAATAGTTATTTTTAAGGAACATTTATAAACATTCTATTAAATAAAAATCTTCAAATGTTTTACTGATTATTCTTTGAACCATAATACATACTATTTTATGGATAGAAAGTCTAAGTTATTTTTTAAAAATAATTTTTTGCAAAAACCTGTTTTTTTTTTAAAACAGTGAAATTTTTTGATGTTTAATGCTATAAATTGAGTCTGAATATTTTTTTGAAAAAATTCATCACTTAAAGTATGCATTGGAGTGTAATTATTAATTATGCAAACTTATAAGTTTTTAAATGCAGTAGTTTAAGAACAAATGTTCCCCTTATATGATAAAGAACATAGTTTCCAGAAAAATGGATTTTGGAAAACAACTTCCTTGTAATTAGTGTATAAGAACTCCATAGCTTGGATTATCGTTTTTTTCCTTTAAATTATCCACTAATATACATTTGTATGCCTTCTTTTCAACTTTGCTTCTTTAGATTTTTGTAAAATGTCAAAATTTGCCTTACGTAGTCTTTCCCGATCAGCTGCTTCCATTGTTCGAGCAGTGTAAAAACCCTGAGATATTCCTAATGTTGAAAAAACAGCACATTTAGTGATGTTATTTTGATTATAGGAGGCTTCAGCTTCCAGCATTACAGTTTTTAATATTCCCAATCGCACAAAAATATTTTTCGGTATCCTTGACCAGATTATGCTGTTTACACTCTCGTTACGGTTTTGTGTCTTTCCATGTAAACATTTGGCAAAATGGTTAGGAGTTGTTAATTCCCTGTATTATCTTTGATACAATCGAACACTTCTGATGACAAAGTGATCTTGTGTATACATTCGTCTCCTGTTACAATTACTCGGTTGTGTCCACACCAGATATCTTCGTTTGTTGGACACAGGCCATGTTGTGGATATGCATCTTAGATGATTTATAGAAATATGTAGCCAAAATAGCTTGCTTCATTGAACTAATACTTTCAGTATTGTTTCTGATAGCCAATTCATAATAACGCTGTAATTTGTTAATTTCAGCGTCTGTAAGTCTACCGAAACTACCCAATGTTTTTGTCACTTAATTTTCTATCTTTTATTTTATTTTTAAAGCTCATAGTCGAGTCCCCATCCGTTTCTAGGCATAATCAACACATTCCAGTTTTTGAATACTTGTATCTCCACAAGGATGCATCTCGTTAACTGCTTTATATACTTTGGGGTCACCATCTCCCAAAAAATTGGTATATGGCAGACCATGCAAACTATCACAGCGTTGGAAGATTTCGATGGCCTCCGAAACTTCCACACTTCCACTATTTACAGAATCATTAGCCATACAATTCTAAATACGCATTTTTTGGGACATTTGCAAAATCTTGATAAAATTGAAGCATCATTCACTTTGCCGATATTAACACTTGTTGCAATGGCTGCGCCATTCAAAGACGTATACCCTCGCTTTTGCTAAGTACCATCAATAGCAACTGGTATGTCAGAATGCCCGTTGTCATCTCTGATTTCTTAAGCTGCAATTTTGCATACTCACTTTAGCCACAGTCTCTGTGGCTGTGTCTAATCCTGATTTCAATTCGTTAAATTCGATGGAGTTGTCAAGTTCATAACTCCACACAAACTTTTAGCCGAAGTCACTTTTACAAATATTTGTACATTTCATTGGATATGAAAGCCTAGTATTGACTTCATAATGCTTAGACTTTTTCTATTACATAAAATCACATATGTATCAGTATTTATAAATGGTTGGCTGCATCCATAATTTTCGAAAGAATCAAAAAACTCTGTGGCCTGGAACTTTTCTTAAAAATTTAATTGAAATGCTATTATTTTTGCATTCTTTTTATAGAACAGATATTTTTGGAGCTTCAGACAATAATGCCATACTTATATTTTCAGTTATATTTCAATTTTCTCAAAGAAAATTGCTGTTATCCATACAGGATTTCAGCTTCTTGACTGAAGCAGAAACATTCGAATTGTTAATTGTGTCACTTATCTTTGACTAAGAATGCAAATCAATAATCCGTTTCTTTAAAACTCAACTGCTAAAGTTTGACATTGTCTTGAGAAATACAAATGGATCTTACTCAGAAAGCAAAAACTACCTTCAAATGTATAAAAATATTTCAAAATATTAGCAAATGTAGCAAGAAAAAAAACTAATTAAGAAGATTCAAAACGTATGAAAACTGCACATTTTAAATAGTATAAGCAAACATTCAGTTCACTTCATTTCTTCAACTAGAGGTTGCCGTTCAAAGTATTTTAAATAATAATGAAAAAAAAGTGAAATTGCGTGTCTTACAATGTAGAAAATTTTGTTTTCGAATGACGGCGTGGTAGGTGGACTTTGGCATGTGGTAAATCATTTTTTTTAAAGAAATATTGAAAACATACTTCTACTGCACATAGAATTATAACTTTTGCACCATCAGAAGCGTAAAAATTCATATTTCATAAAAATGGGAAAAGTTAAAAATGTGCTTTGGGATCCCATTTATGAATCTACCCTCCTAAATGTATTATTTACAGAATTTCATATTTTCATAACTCCTATATTCTGAACTAAGGCTATCATTGGAATTTGTTCATCCACTTACATTGAGAATTAAAAGAAAATATATTTCATTTCAAATAAAAATGCATCTTCAAAGTGATTGTACTTTTATTCCTAATTATTAATATAGTTAAAGCTATTTTGACTCTTAGTACAAGCTTAATTAATGCAAAATAGAATGTTTTCTTTCAGATTAAATGTAGTTTGTCTTTAATGTTGCAATTACTTCAAAATGCATTTGGAGTTCTTGAATATCACATGTTTCTTAATTTTTGAGTTTATATACATAATTAACCTCTTATGTGCCAAAGGTGTATGTATCTGTCTTGCTCAACCGGTGAGTTACGTGTCTCCGACGTATATATCCATCCTTCCGAAATACGCTTTTCTCTTAAGGCTGCTGTTAATAAAACTATTCTCGGAAGGGTTTGGACTGCAATAATAGGATCTTGACAGGGATTATGAAGTCTTTATTTATTTCAAAGGAAAAAAATTTGTGCCATGGTTTTCCCACAATATATCTCATATGCTCACCTATGTGATAAACGGTGGCACAAAAGAGCAAATCATGTATCTTTTTAATCGGCCGTAAAAGGGTTAAAGTTTTTCTACATATATATAAAAATCGAATTGTTTTTTTAACCTTATAATTATGTTTCTGCTTTATTTCAGTTTTTTTTTAATTCAATAAGATATCCTAACTTGTTCGAGAGTTGGTGAGAAATCTATCACTTGTTAATTTATTAATAATAAACGAGTTAACATTTTCGTCTCAAGTGAGGCTATATTTTTGTTTCAGTAAAATTTATTAAAACACTCTAATAAAATACTTAGAATAGAATTTTTAAAATCCTTTATTTATTTGCATTATTTTATTTTATTCAAAACCGTAAAAATACCTAAATTATTTATATGTTGCGCTAAAAATATATGTATTTCATATCCTTGAATCGAATCACCCACATTTATTCTCCAAAGCAAATTTTTTTCTTAGACTCCAGCATATTAAAACATAAAATTATATAAAAAAATATAATTTCATATTTTTTAAATGTATTTTGATAGCTCTGAATTTTGCATTGTTTCTTAACCAAGTTACTTCAGCATTTGTGTTAACATTTTTATACGAAATCCTTAAAAATTAGGCATTAATTTCTTGTAGTAAACATGATTCACAAATAAAATAAAACTTTATGCATATAAAACTAGATATAACTGAAATGCAATATAATAATTCCAGCTTTCAGACTATTTTCATTTGCTCAATACTTTAAGGTCACTGATTTTTTGTTATTTAAAAAAAATTCATTTCTGTTTATTATATTTGTCGGAATATTAGTAACTGATTTTTATCCTCAACATATTACTATTTTTCAAATTAACTGGGGACTCTGAGAAAAATAAATATTTCCTTCCAAGGAGGAAGAATTCCACTCATAGCTTTTTTATGAGCAATAAAATATTTTCATATCTATATTTGTTGTGCGAAAAATCTCATTCTCCTCATAAAATATATACATCGTTGTGTCGTAAATCTCATTTTACATCGAAATAACTCCTGTACTTGGATGCAAATTTGGAAAAGATATAACATCAATTATAAAGGATAATCTGAGTCCTAAAGTTTAATGTTCCGTCGCTCATATATTGTTGATTTTGGATTTGAAATCATTTAGTTATTATGGGGCTTATTTTGATTATTTTCTCTTGTTTCTACAATTATTATTACTTTTTTTTAAAATTTATACTTTTTTCATTTTCTACAGGGTGTAGCCGAATTCCACCGATAATTTCAGAGGGGTGATAGTAAGCAGCATGGGGACTACAAATCAACAGAGAACATGGGATCAGAATCTTCTTTAGTCGGAGTAATTTGTAAAACAGGTATAAGTCAGTCCTTCTCAAACTTTCACTGTTGGAGGTCCAATTTTCGATCATAATTTTCATCGCGCCCCCCTCTCCATACATTAACAATGTATTGAATTTAATAACACCATACTTTGATGCTAAAGCTGCAATACGATGTTAACCACTTAAGTGCCACCGGCGTATATAAACGTCTCACTCAAACAAAGCGTTAATAGTTACGGACGAATATACGTCTTTCCGAAATACGATCTTTTCTCTGTGCACTGCTATCCATAAAACTATTCCGAGGGCTTTGAAAGGCAATAAAATGGCCTTGACAGTGATTGCGAAGGATTTACTTTTAAGAGAAGGTTTTATATATTTATTCCTTTTCATCCCTCCCCCAATTCATTACATACCCATGCTTACGTGGAAAACGGTGGCATTCGAGAGAGAATCCCGTAATTTTTAATCGGTAGTTATGGGATTAATTATAAACTGTACAAATTATTAAGATAAGTGTTAATTTTTGTAAAACTTTTAGGTATGACAAGCCATGGGGCCACTGGTAATTATTAAACGTGTTCTTAACTTAGTATTGTTAAATTAATTATAAAATACATTGTGCAGTACTGATACATTTATAAGTGTATTAAATCAGTGCAAATGTGTATTTTATATTTCATTATGTCCGAATGTATTATGTTTGTTACTTTCAGTAAATTTATAATTTTTTAAATAATCTTTAGTTTTCAACTATTCAACATGCTCGCGCCCCCTCATAGAGTTATTCAACATGATCGCGCCCCCTCTAGAGGGGCGTGCCCCACTGTTTGAGAAACGCTGGTTATAAGTGGTCTGAAGTCAAGTGGAAAGAAAAGCGGCAATTAGAGGAAAGAAATACACTTGTAAGACGTAAACCATGTTTACAATGCGAACAAGAGACCACAAATCAACGTTTGAGTTAACAAAGATCTTGCCTCTGCGGCTAAAGGTGTGGGAGAATTGGAAGGAATACAAGCCATGATTAATAAAACTTCAATTTATTCACAATATTAACCACAACTCAGATTCTATCGATAAAAGATAAGAGATGCAGTCAATTAATAAATATGAAGGCAATTAGCGAAGTACGCGATGTATGATAAGATTCTAATTTTAATACACTTACTTAATTCAAAAGCTCTGACTTCTTAGCTATTTAATCTAGATTCAAACTTCAGTGACAGTTAGTCATCTTAAGTAGTTCCATTATCAAATATTAAATATCCACGATTCATATTTAATATGATTAATCACTGCTCCGCTAGCAATCTATCCAATCTCTTCCCCTAACCTGAGTGCCTTGACTCTATACTGTAGTCCTAATTTGCATGCTCACGTTTTCTTCTTCGAGGAGGTGTTTTATAATAAAATAATTTTTAAAAACAGAAATTCCCCAAAAAGATAGTTATAAGAGTGCAGATAGAATTGTTACATGTTACACTGGAAATTGATTGTTCACAAGAATTATTTGAAGTTGCAAATGCTTAAGGTGTATCACAGCCAGCACAGTCGGACGAAGGATTGTCGGATTCGTTCAAACAAATGTGGTATGCTGGAGATTTCAGTTAATGCGACAATGATCCGTGCCATGAGATCCTGCTTTGTAGCCCCCAGAGTCTTATACACGAGCGATTTCAGTTGGCCCCAGTAGAAGAAATCAAAGAGATGGAGGTCTAGGGAGCATAGAGGTTGAGCAAAAGGTTTACCACGTCCAATTCAACACCCGCGATATGAAGCTTGGAGGTAGTTGCGCACCACAGCCGAAAAATGGGTTCGTGCACCATTGTACGTGAACCACTAGTTTTGTTGCTCAGTGGTCGGTACCAATTGTTTTGTCTATAATAGACGTTTTCCATAAGTAATTGTTCTAACTGTTTATCAATATCAAAGGTTTTAAAGGGTGTTCCATTTCATTGACTACTTTATGATTCCTTGAGTGGTAAATTATTGAAAATTCATCATACTCCAAAGGTGGTTTTAAATACAAGTTTAAGAAAAATGATGGAAATTTAAGAAAATAATTTGCACAAAAATTTCATTTTTCCTTACAAATAACAAGTCAGGCTCATTTGAATTGTAGCGATAAGAATATTTTTTCATCACTTCCGTGTACTGTATAATTTAGTTATTTCTTAATATTCCGGACTTTATTTTTGCACGGTTCATACGTTTCATGAAACACCGCGTAAGGTTTTTAGGAATTAAAACCTTTATACATTAAAATATCAAACACATCGCATTCGTAAGATACCTACAAATCTTTAAATACAATTTACAGTATAATGAATAAACTTTATTGTACATTTCTGTTAAGCAAACACTAATTACAACTTATTTTCAATTTCATTTTTGATGATTTTACTGAGGCCTAACCCCTTTCACCAGTATATTTCCTAAGATTAAAGCTCTTTACAAATTAGTAAAATTTAGATTTATTATTTTATTTATATTTTTATGTATCAACATATATTATATTCTGGCGCCTTGTATAATATTATAATAATATTATTGAGCCATAAATGTTGATCAATATTTTATAAAGGAAGATAATTCTGACTAACGAACCCATACGTATATATTCGCAAACATTCATGCAGAAGATAACGCAAATATATTCAAAAGTCAGTCCTTGGGAGTTTTTATGTAGGTTTATTCGCTGCTTGTGGGATCAATTTCATTTGATTTATTCAACTCAGAATTAAATATCACCCAAGTTGAAAAGTGTAATTTACTGGGGGAACCAGATTCTCGAATGATTATAACTTTGCTTCAAATTATTGCTTTAATTTGCAAATCTAGAAATGTCTCACGTATTTCAGTCTAAACGGCAAAGAAAAATTTAGAATTTTAGGTGTCCCGTACGAATTAGAATATTAGTACACCATGCAACTGAATACAGGAAACCTTAACAAGTATTAACTTCAACGGCAATTTGAATATATTAATAAAATCTATGATTTAAACATTATACTTTAAAGATTGAAAAACAAGTTAGTCAAATAATCTGCAGCCTGAAAAATTACACATATTTTTACTAGGATTATATATATTTCAGTAATTACTAATTGAATTTTCTTTTAAAGAACTCATTGCATGTATTTCACAAATTTTGTAGGATCTTATTTTCTGTATCATTTGTTGATCTTATTAATTTAAAATATTTTTAAAAATATATTTGGTGTTATATAGTGATTGATTTAAATACATGCTTAATTTACGTCTAGTAGCCACATCTGAAAAAAAGTAGAAATAAAAGAAGAAAACAAATAAAACATTGAATTATACATTTGAATATTACCTAAAAAGTGGACTAATATGACAGATTTTAACTATATTGAAAATATTTCTGTGTAAAATAAAACGAATCTGTATAAAATTCATTTTTCTATGCTTCTTCAAAGTCAACAGGAAACTTTAAAAAAAATTTCTATTTCTCATGAACTCAAAAAACTACTACTCTTAAATAACCCAAATCCAATATCAACATTTCTTGCACGTTGTAGTTGAAATTCTGCATTCAAATAAAATATTTTTCTTGTAAGTCTTTTTTTATCTTTTTGTTATGTCTTAGAAAATTAATTACTTTTTATAACAACTTCTTTGATTTCATAAACTACTGTGTAATTGTTTTACTGAAGCACTAAACTAATTTTCAATATATTTCTGGGGAAAAATTTGCAAAACAGTTATTAAAGTATTTTCTTTCCTCTTTCCTCAGCGTTATATTACTGCGTGCGAAAATAATTGCTTCCGTAAATTTAAAAAAATGTGTAGCATAAGCGCTGCAAATATTTACAACAGGCGTAACGTATTAGAAGTATTAAATAAGAAGACTAACTTTTCAAAATTAAACCTTTTTAAAAACATCATTCAAGCAAATAAAAGCTTTTAATCAGAAGTTGTAAATAAAGATATTGTTCAGCTTAATTTCCAAATTCTAGATACAATTAAGAAAATGATTCAATTTAAAACAATAAACCAGAAACTGAAAATTGAATTGCAGAGCACATTGTCTTCTAGAGCGATTGATATAGTTTAAAGAGAAGAAAACAGAATTCATTAATGTTCTCTTTCTTTAATATCACTTAATCTGAATTTTCCGCTTAAATTACACAAGCAAAGCCTTATTTGCATGTGGTGCTATTGGGAAACAGAACTTAATGGTCGAATATCATACTTAAAAGCTTTTATGAAATTGAATACGTACGCAATATATATTACAATGTTTCTTGCATTCCAGATTTCTACAGAAGTCTGCGGTCTAATGATGGTTTCTTAAAAATATGCGGATAATA
Organism: Trichonephila clavata; assembly: GCA_019973975.1. NCBI lineage: Eukaryota > Metazoa > Arthropoda > Arachnida > Araneae > Nephilidae > Trichonephila > Trichonephila clavata. Next base: position 70,165 of record BMAO01030970.1, read on the forward strand.
ATTTGAGCGATTAATGGTTGTAAATGGTACTGGAAATAAAAGTAGTTTTTCAATATGTACAGTAAGAAATTTATTTCACTTCATTTGTAAGTATAAGTGATAAAAATGATTAGTCGAAATAAGAGTTACATTTTTGTACTAATCACTTACACTACTTAACTTTTAATCTTTAACGATGCACAATCTTTGTATTTAAGTATGATAACTTTAATTTGTTTCGAATAATTTTCTTTCCATACAATTGCGAAGAAAAAATAATAAACTTTCATTTCAAAAAACAGTTATCTTCATTAATAACTCAGTCTGGTTTAAATACCGCACACGCATAACTGTCATTATTAAAAAGAATTTAGTTTCTCCAAAAATTAATACATGTGATGCAAATGGACATTTTTAAAAGAATTAACCATAAATCATTCCTTTTTTTAATACACTAGTTGTAATAAAAAAAATCAGCCATTTATTTATAATTTTTCTTATTACCGAAATGTTCCAAGTATCATTTCTAAATGTTATTTCATGCAGGATTTTACTAATTAACTTAGAATTAATCCATTACTTTCTGCAATAAATACTTAAAAAATATTTAGATATTGTAAGTCAATCGTTTCCCTCTGGGTTTATTCATTAACGCATTCAATAAGATTTCGATTACATACTTAAATACTCTTTTAGATTGATTGTTTCGAGGAATATTTAATGATATTTTAATTAAATCCTTATACAAGACAAATTAAAAAGCTGAAGTTCGAGACAAAACGAAAATTCATATTAAGAAATTAAACAATCCTCTCCCATTTTTTCATAAGAATTGTTTTTTTATTCATATAAGCCTATCAAACTCAATTTTTGTTAAGAAATTTCCATGGTAAGTCTTATTACTTTCTTAGAAATGTCAATTTTTTCAAAAAAAAATTATTTTTTTAGTTTGTGGTTCTATTTTTCGTAGTATACAAATAAAATGAGTGTTTAAATAACACTTATTGCTCTGTACTTCTAATAGCTGTACAGTTTAACAAATATTTATTTAATCCTGATGTTATTAGAAAGCATCAATATCAAGAGAATTCTTGAATTTAATTCTCGAATGAAGAATTAGAATATCTGCTTAGATACAGTTCTGCATAATCGTATTTGTTTTGCACAAGGTTTCAAAAGGAAAGTAATTTTGCAACCACGTTAAAGCAATTAAAGCAGTGATGCTGTTAGAACTAGTTTCTGTATTATATATATTTCTTTTACACATATTACCTGTCAAGTGAGTTTCAATTTGCTCCATAGTTGAAGTTATATATATATATATATATATATAAATAGAATTGTATTCCAAAAACAAAATAATTTCTTACAGGGTATGAAGTAGTATTACGCAAGATTACTCATAATGTCCTGTGAAAAATTAGAAATTGAATGCAAGTTCATAATTATATTTTACAAAAATTCCATTACAGTTTCACTGCGACCAACCGATTAATTTATAAAGGTTCAGTTTTTATACGTATTAAACAGTCGTAAGATTTATATAAAAAAGGAAAAAGATATTCACAAATATAAATAACAAAACCTTATTTATATTAAGTTGTTGGAGTTTTATTGCACATATAATAGTTTTCAAGGGAGTTATAAAAATTATTACATTTTAACAACTTTGAACGTATTCAATTATTCATTGAAATTCAATAAATACAAGCTAAATTTCAATGATTATTTAAATACAAAACTTCTTAAACTATGTAAATAATGCCTCCTCATTCTATTTTCTATCCAACTACGCAGATCATTAGTTTACAAATTGGGAAGATATCCATTACAAATATCCTGCTGGTAGTAAGCAGTTGGACAAGAGCTGTTGAAATCCATAGGGACAACAATTAATGCTGGTTAGAAGTTAACCAATCATTAGTTTCTTGAAACACCGAATGCAGCAGAATCGGCTTTAAACTAATCATTTCGAGGTATGATGTATGAATTAATTGACCCCTGTGCAGTATAAATTATTAATTACTTGCCCGTTCTCTCTCTATCGATTCTCTCTATCGATAGTCATTTTCGAAATTACCTGGTAAGCATATATATACTGCATACTTAAGATAAAAATGGGGAAACTTGTGGATTAATTATAGCAAAATAATGCTTAAGTTCAATTTTAGTAGTACTTCAATATATTGAAAAAAATCTCGCTTATAAAATAATTAATTGCACACATAAACACATATATATCGTTTGTATAAATGTTTATAAGTAATCCCAATATAGCCTTAAGACACTCATACCCATTGATATTTTTTTAAATAATTGTAAACTTAGAAGATCAATTGGAATAAATTGGAAACATCTCACTTGCATGCTTGTTCAATTGTTGGTGCTGAATTATTGCGTGTTTAGTCATACCAAAAATAACTTTTATATGATTCTTTCAAATTGCCGGTAATCGGGCTAATGGAAATTGGCCTCTGGCAGTTTAATGTTGCTAGACGGCTTATTGTGACTCATAGTGTAGTCCAAATATCTAAATAAAATTTGTAATTCAAGGTAAAAGCTAGATATTCAAAGCTTTATACTTACAGTTAGTGATATTTAACTCAAAGGTCTAATGATTTGTCATACAAAAACTCACTTCACAGGTAAATTGCTCATTTATTTCAATATATTAATTCTTTACTTCAATTTTTAGGAAATTTTGTATGCGAATGAGGCTATTATGTTTAAAAAGATATGTATGTTCAAAAATAAGCATAAGAAGTTTACATTTTTTGATCCATAATCAAGAAATAAAATGAACCTGGAAGGGGTTAATATTGCTATATTTGCAGATGCGCTATATTTTCCCTCTCATCTTAGAATGTCTGGGAAAATGAAGCCCAGTCTACAAGGGCTGCGGATTTATTACAGAACCTACCAACTAAAAGCAGGAATGCACTAACAAAGGATTCTTCAGATGAAGTTCCAGAAAATAATATGCTAGTATTTTCGTCAGATTCTGAAGAAGACGATCAAGAGACTGAAAAAGACTCAGATTGCAGTAGTTCAAATTCAGAAAGTACAGTATTTCCTACTCCTGGATCCAGTGCTTTACAAAATTCCATTGAAGCCTTACTCAAAATGCTCAATGTGTAATGTACTTTTGTGCATTAATGAAAAGAAAAACTGTTTCTTTGAATATCATCAAATTCTATTTGTGTTTAAAACCTGTTTTTATGTATAAAAAAGTAAATAAATTTCAAAATTTTAATAATTTTCAATAGTAAATCTTTTTGTGCTGCAAAATATTAACGCGCTCTGGTTACTTAGCATTTTTAAGAGTTTAAACTGCTTTGAAAAAGTATACGGTCTTTTTCTGTTATGAGAATATTCTTGCCCTCCGTGTACAGACTTTACTTTTTTTAATGTAAACATTTATACATCCTCGTGCACCACAAAGTATCACATGGGGCTTATAAAAGTATGTATGGGACACATATTACACAGGAATGAAGAAAATATAATTAAAGTCATGACGACACTTTAAAGTATCAACTTAATTAATTAACACTATCAGATTAAGTTTCCCAAACTTGAGTATTTTATGTGTACATCCTTTAGTATTCAATACAGGGAATTTAAAAAGAATGCAGCAAACCATAATGCAGTAGATAGAGGGTTAAAGACAGTCCTAACTGTGACTTTGTAATACAGCACAATTTAAGCATTGACTTACGAACACCTTAAATCAATAATTAAAAATAACTGATCAATGGATAGATTTAAAAACATACAAACAACCCTACTCCTAAAATACTGGAATATTCTGTTTCGAAATTTGCGAGGATTTTGGAATTAGTTCACGTAAATTTTATCCATATTGAAACGTTTGAAAAAATTATCGAAAAGGAAATATTGAAATATTCAAAACAATGGATCATAATAAGTAATAGAGAAAAAATTTAAAATTATCACACACAGTATTTACAGCTGATTATCAAATGTTAATGACATTTACAAAAATAGTTAAAATTAGTTCAAATCCTATAAATTTTTGAAAGGGAGGAAGGTCTCCCTTCACCCATTACCGCCCAGTGATCTATTTATAGATCACCTCCCACTTAAAACTCCCAGTGAAAACGATATCTTTTAATCACTTCGTATTGTCATCGGCTGGTTTCCTTACACATGTGGCCATACCCCCAAACGAGATTTGAAGCATTCTTTCCCACAGCAGTCCAGCAGCTAGCGTCTGATATTCGCCGTTTTGAAGCTTCAAAGCGCAGCTTTCGATTTTGTATCCAACAGAAAAAAATTAAAATTAAGTTATACTTTTTTCATGAGTTTTACATTTTCAATACCTCTTTAATTATTCTGGCTTATTTATATTAGAAAAATAACTGTTTTTATTATTAAAATGTAAGTTTAAACATTCTGATCTATAAATAGATCGATGGGCGTTAGTGGTAACTAATATCATTTTTTCCATGTTTCATTTCTTCCAGAATGTCTCGGCGTCAAGTGTTTCACACCGCCGAAGAAGCGTTAGAATATATGTTTTCTAAGGAAATAGAGAGTCTGATATAATTCTTTACCACCTGATGTGGATGAGTTAACTGATGAAGAGTATTTTGATGATGATGAAATGACTACTCAGTGGCGGCGGGAGACCTGAACCTAATGTGGGTAAGATACATTTCTCGAGGCCTTCTGGTGGCGTAAGAAAAGGTTTTATAAAATAAAAATTTTATTCATAAAGAAAAAACTAAACTTCTTACTCATATTTCTTTGGCACATTAAAAATGATGAAAAAAAAATAAATAATAAATTTAGAAACAGAAGTCTACTTTTAATTTTGCTGAAATCCTTAATGATTGGTTCGTAATTTATCTTAGATGTTATATGTGCTTCAATAGATAAAACTGCCAAAGCTGAAAGCCTTTCCTAACCCACTGTATTTCTTAAAGAATTTTTTTATCAGTTTTGATTTTAAAAAGCCCCTCTCAGCAGAAGCGGTACTTACAGGTATTGTTAACAAAATTCGAAAGACAATGTAAATATTTGGGAAAACTTCTTTCAAATTGTTCTCTATGACATGTTGGAGCAGATGTTTCACGTCTGTAATGGTATTGGATAAATTTGAGATCATATTTTGTAATTCTTTATATAAAATTTGTAAGGTTGGAAGTCACTGCTCTCACCTACTTACAGAACTGTGTGTAAATCTTGAGAGTTTTTTCAGTATTTGCTCTTTTGGAATATTTTTTAACTTGTTTAAGTCATAGAAAAAACCAAAATTTTCAAAATGATTTAAAGATATAAATCTTGAATCTATTTTGCTTATCACAGAATCACTCATGGTATTAAAAAAGTATGTTTCATTCCAGCGTTTTACAGACTCTATAGGTTGATCACCACCTTCATAATTAAATATTATTTTCTCTTTTTAGCCATCCTTTTATTTTAAAAATCTTCTGGCAAATCATAACTGCTTTTCTCAGTACACTTTGGAGAGTCAGACAAACATTTTCCGGAACCAGTTTGTTGATACTCTTTGATCCAGCAACAAAATGCACACAAATGTTCAAGAGAAATGCATAAATAGACTTGTACACATTGCCTTAATTTGCTTATAGTATTGACACGAGTTAATAACTCCTACCATACATGTAATAATACGATAAATTCTAAACTGAATATTTCATTTAAAATGGAATCGCAATCACTGAATGTGTCGGATGGTTCCGTTTGCTTTTTTATGTTTTTTATACATTTAACAACATCTTCAAACTGTAATAATGCGGCCTTCACCACCGCGATTCTGCTTTCCGACCTTGTGTCTGATAAAGACTTAATAGTAAGTTTTAGTATATTTTGATAATTTTCCAGTGTTTGCTAGAACTTGAAAATAGCAACAACAAAAAAATCTTCTGAATAAAACCAAAATTTTTTTTGTTGCCACTGACGAATTAGCTGCATCTACTAATAACAGATTCGAACTATGACAATTCTCTGGGATTTAAATTTTTAATATTCGAGTTATAATAATATTTTGAATCTTTTCTCCCACCAATCACTGCACTGGTAACTGTGTTTGACATGATTGTGATCAATTCATTTTGAATATCGTGGCTTAGTTAATGGCATGCAAGTTGTTGTTGTTACTAATGCCACCTAATTGGCAAAGGACAAATCGAGGCCCACGAAAATCATGGCAAAGGGCTAAGTGACGCCTGTCGTTATCCGTAGATTTGGGCCCCATGCAGGTGACAGTACGATTCGATCCATTTCCATCCCCAAATTCGAGAGAGGATACCATGGGGATGGTCAGGGGCCTCCCACCGCTCTTCCTCTTTCCCCAACCTCACGACAGGACTTGGAGCCTGATGGCTATTTAGAGAGTTTCCTCATGCCGCGAAGGCACGATACATTTACAAATATCCATGCCTACTCCGGGATTCGAACCCAGGCCCTACGGCACAGCAGTCAGCGTCGCTAACCATTATACCGGATGGGCGGCTGTGTGCAAATCGTTTATTATCAATGCGATTTATGAGTTCCCGTAACGTAGAATCGTATTTAGATATCAATTTAAATAAGTCTGTATGAAGTTTCTAGAACTCTTAGTGTCTTCCTCTGTTTTGAGAGATTCTGTGTGATCTCTAAATGCCAGATTATTATAGGCTAAGAAATTTATTATATCAATTATTCTCTCAAACAAATTGTAGCAATGTTTTTGAGATTCAAAAATTCGCCTTTCGTTTTCTCGGTCAAATGTTTTCCGTGCTTTAATGTTATCCATTGGAAAACATACGCCATATATTCTTAAGGTATCCGTACACCTTCAAAACATCATTTTCGCCGAAATTTTCGATTTTTGAGTTTTGATTTTATTTTAAAATTTGAACTTTCTTCTTTAAAATGGTGCTTAAATTTTGTTTCTATCTAATTTAGAACTTGTTATGGGTATTTGAATTTTACTCGGTAGGTATTTTTTGAAACCGGAAGTACAAGTCTACATTCCGAAAGTTGAAAAAAATGTTTGTTTACATTTTTATTTTACAAAGTATTGCTTAAATATGCAATAGTAGAAAATTTATACACTTTAAAATATAAATTTGAGTTTTCAGAATCTTCAAAAATGTAATTGGCAACAGGATTTTACTAATATTTTTATCCAGAATCTGGCAGGAAAAGAGAGTGTGTTATCGTTTGTTTACATTTGCTTACGATTGCGCACACAGCACTTTCTAAGTTTCTGTTAAATCATTTTTTATTGCAGAAAATTTTAATTTTTTTCATTTAAAATGGGAAACTTAAAACGCAGAATTAGTGCTAAGAGAAAACGACAATTTTGAGGTAATGGATCTACTAATAAAGATTCCAAAAAATGTAGCTCATCATTCACCAACGCCAGTTCTTCAAAGATCAAAATACCTGCTGTTTTTGAGGAGGAAATGGCAGAGTATGAGCATAAAACACTTACAGGAAATAGAATCATAGATATTGATGTCCTCTTAAATGTTTTTTTACAACTTTGTTGCCCAAGATGTTTCGAAGAAGGTTTATAGCTTTCTGAGGATTCAAGGTATGGTTTGTGTTCAAATTTTTTATAAGGTGTAAACATTGTAACTTTTACTCAGGGTTTTCTAGTTCAAAGAAAACTTTAAACTGTCCTGAAGTAAATACAAGATTTGTTTATGGTATGAGACAAATTGGTAAAGGTTTTTCTGCTTGGTTTAAATTATGTGGTACGTTAAATTTACCCAGGCTTAGTAAAACTGCGTAAACTAATCATGAGCACAAACTCATGTCTGTGATTTCAGAAGTTAGTGAACTATCAATGCAAAAAGCAGCTTCTGAACTGTTAGTGCTACATCCTTCTAAAAATAAAATAGTTGAATGTGGTGTTTCAGTGGACGGAACATGGCAGCGTAGGATTTACACTTTCATGAATGGGTGTGTCGCAGCTTTGTCAGTTGACACTGGTAAAGTAGTGGACATTGAAATAATGTCGTCATATTGCCCCATCTGCAGAAAGATTTCTAAAATGCCTAAAAGCATTGAATCGGAAACTTTTGCAGCAGATCACGTATGCCATAGCAATTTTCAAGGTTCTGCGTTGAAAATGGAAACTGTTGGTGCAACTAGAATCTTCCAGCGTTCTATTGTGAAGCGAGGCTTTAAATATGCACAATATTATGGTGACGGGGATTCCAAGGGCTTTATCAGTGTCAAATATACTTATGGTAAAGATAGTGTCACAAAATATGAATGCATCGGTCATGTTCAAAAGAGAGTAGGTGCGAGATTGCGCAAACTAAAGTCAAAAAATAAAAATCTGTCTGGTAAAGGCAAACTCACTGACTCTTTTATTGACCGATTGCAAAACAGTTATGGAATTGCTGTTCGTAGCAATGTTGGAAACCTCTCCGGTCTTCAACAAAATGTTATTGCGGCCCTATTTCATTGCTCATCAAGTGCCAAGAAACCCATGCATGGACAGTGTCCCATCGGAAAAGATAGTTGGTGCTACTACCAGCAAGCACTATCTTGTGGCCAAAAGCCAAAAGAAAAGTATAAATGTTTATCTAATGAAGTGTTAAACATTATTAAGCTTACATATTTAGAATTATGTACCAAAGAACTACTAACTAAAGGTCTGCATGGCAAAACGCAAAACTCAAATGAGTGCATTGGATGCTGTTATACAATTTAATGATGGGTACAAGGGTTGTGTTGACATTTTAAAAAAAAGCTAAATATAACTCTTCGTTATTTTACTTTAAAATCGTACAAACATCTTGACGTAAAAAGAATTAGCGATGCAGAACGTCATTCAACACCAAATGTAAAGCAGCGTAGAAAATAATTAAAGCAACCAGGTGGAAAAAATCAAAATTTTAGAGAGTAAAGAGGGTGTTATTTATAAATCAGGAGCATTTTAAGTATATCTAATTGTGTTTAATATTAAAAATTGCAGTTTAAAGTTTATTTCTGATTTATCTCAAAATGCATTTTTTTTAACGTATTGGCATCTAACAACGTAAATATTAGAAAAAGTTGTGAACCAAGTTAGCTTAAATTTTACAAGTACATTTATTTTATAGATTTAAAGAACCCCTACTATTTCCATGATTATAGAGATGATATGTTTTAGTAACTAAGGTGTATATCATGTCTCGTAATAATATTTTAGTGATTTTTCAATGTTCTTTTACTCGAACCTTGATAAAAATTGTAATAATTTGATTATCATTAAGAAAATAGTACCAGCCCTAAAAAATGTTATGATGATCAACATCAAATTTACAGAAAAGTGATATTTTTGTTTTCATTTGAGTTACGTGCGTTATTCTAACAATGAATTTAATTGCAATTTTCACTATGTTTTTCTCCCTAAATTTTTTTTTGGTGCTATAAGTAAAAAATTAAATGTATGTTTCAAAGTTTTAAGTTATGTATCAACAGTAAAAAATATTTTAATAGCAAATATTACATTTTTTCAAAAAATTTTCTTAGAAGGTGTACAGATACCTTAAGGATTCTCCTGTCTGTGTAAAATATTGCTTAAGTGTTTCCAAGCACAGCACCCTTCCTGTACCACTTGAGTTTGTGAATTGTCAAATAATCTGCGTAGAAAAGGGAAAACTTTATTTTTAGAACTTGAATAAACCAACCAGCGACGACGTTGAGTTTCACCATTATTTAGTTTTCTTGAGAAATGAAAATTGGAAAGGTGATCCTCATCATCTCACTGGCATCTATGTTCTAGGCGAAGAACTATAATCTCAATCCCTTCTTCTTCATTGTGATTTGTATTACTCAACGTAAACACAGAATTCACGTCAGATTAGGATAGGCAAAATTTGATCCTATTTCTATTTCCAATTTTCGTCGTTTGGTATCAATAGTCGGTGCATCTGGAATAACTTCCAAATTCAACGGAGACTCGGATACGGATAAATGTTATTGAGAAGTCGAAGGACCTGATTAATTTGATTCTGTACCGCCAGATCCAGTCTGACCGAGAAATTTCTTCATACTTAAACTTTAAACCTGGTTTGATACTTCTCTTTACACTTTTCTTTTTCTTTTTGCTGCACCAGATTCCTATTTTCTCCCTATCTCTCTTAGTGCCTATCACCCCTCTATCTTTCTCAGTGCCTAAGCCTGACATGATTGATAAATTATGAAAAATGCCCAGTAGCACTATTACTTATTCTCAGATCAAATACTATTAAAATTTATAATACGATACAGAAACATGAAGCGAGACTGCGTCTGCATCTTAATTGGCTTTCTAATGATGGGAAGTCCCAAGCTATGCCTAGTCTCTGACCGGGGACTCAACGCGCGATAGCAGCTTAACTCCAGCTAATGTTGCCAGGCTAAATATGAACGAATGAGCGGAAACGACAAAGTTAAGAAATTTTTAATAAAAGAAAATGGAAACCTATATTTTCATGAATTATTTATTCATATACTTTCACGCACCGATAAATAGAATATCTTTTTAAAAAAGTCGATATATAAAATTTTCGTTATCTTATGGCGAAAAACAGAGACATAAGAATTTTCTAATTTATTAATTATAAAAACCATGTGGCGTGCACTTTTGGATTTTCCTTACATTTCGTTTAATTTATTTCGGCTTTAGGCGCGAGACCCTATCTGGGACTAATCCATCGGTAAAAGATCTGTCAGGTAATGTAGAAATTTGTGCACCCATGGAAGAAATATAAAAAGTATAAAAGGTCATCCGAAGATACATCGCCGTTGCGTATCTCAAACGGGGAACAAATTCTAAGAAAGGCATTGGAAGATCTCAGATGATTCATCAAGATCAAACGTAATAGACTCTGTGCATTTAGATAGAAAAGACCATGTTATAGGAAAAATACAAAACCAAAGAATATGCCAGTTTCAAAAATGTAAGGGTAGACCTCTTACATTTTGTACAAAATGTAATATAACCCTTTGTCTGAAATGTTTTCCATTATATCACACTTAACTTTTACAAATTGGCTGTATAAAATTGTAACTAAGTAAGTTTAGATCAGTAAAATAATACATTCTCTTTTAAATCTCATTAGTTGTTTTTAAATTCACAAAAGTTACACCCCCCCCCATAAATTTGTAATTTTTTAAATATAAAACCACAGGAAAGTTACTTGGTCTTTTACTACTATAAGCGCCCAGCGATCTATTTATAGATCACCTATTATCTGAGCTGCTAATTACGGGAAATGGATACAACTTCATAATTACTCTATTTATGATATATGAAATGTATTTTAAAAATATTTTTCAAAAATTTCGATTTTAAAATAATTTGGCGTTAACGGGTTAAAAAAAATCCTTTATAGAAAAAAAAATTTAATGTAGCTACGCATAACACTTTATTCACCCTGATTGTTATTTAAAAATAGTATTACTTATCGCATTTGTTTTAATAGCTTTACTTTATTATTGTTTGAAACAAATATTAAAATTTAATATTAACATATTTCAAGATGTATGAAATAGAATATCCATGTTCCTAAGTGAAACAATTCAGGTACCATAATAATAAGTTCCATAAACTTACGTGTGTATGAATAAATACCCTTACTAACGGTATAAAAAATATTTTAGAAAGAGGAAAATATATGTGTGACGAATATAGTGGTTTAACGTACTCTGTCGTTCATTATACATTGAAGAGCAATTTCTTTTTTGTATAACATTAAATATTAATAAAGTTCCAAAGAATGAATAAATTAAAAATATGTTATAATCTTTATCTACAATTTCTGTAGAATTCTGGGAAAATGTGTACTTAAGATTACTGTGAATCCATTAGTTAGTCGTCTATGTTTTTATTTATGCAAATATATATACTTAAAACTTATGGAATATTCAGATTTAGAATTAAATTATTTTGAGTAATATTTGCATAGAATATACTGATGGATGCAATCCTTAATCAGAGAATTAAATGAAAGAGTTTAAATATTAAAATAAATTATGATAAAATTTATAATATTCAAAATGTTAAATAATATAAGCATTTTGTGAATTTTAAGAAATTTCTTGAATAAAGAGAACTAATGATCCCCAGTATAACATATTTTCTATAATTTGAGTACATTTACTTTTAAATATAGAAAATACACTTATCATTTCAGATATTTAAGATATTTAAGGAATTATAATTTCATTGAAATTATCATTTCAGCTATTTTAAGCGTATTATCTGATTTATGAACAAGAAAAATTCAAAATAATCAAGATTAAGACTTAAAATCAATACACAAGCCTGAATTTATCTGCAAATGAGAAACAAATTTAAGAGGGGATGAAAAAACATTTGTAGAAGAGCAGATGCTAAAATTAGTACATGTTGATCTATATTTCTTACTTTGGAGGAAAACTCGCACCTTGATGATCATTTATGTTTACGACATTCCATTGAGTGAGAGTGAAATTTACAAACTATTCGAAAGCTCGAGGCTCGGCAGTGACTGGTAAGGATTTATATGACTTTTTTTTATCTTTCGTTTAGAAAGCTAGTGACTTTTTTTGTTTTCGTTTAGAAAGATAGTGACTTTTTTTTCTTTCTTTGATTAAAAATGCACAGAATGGGTACCTGGAAATATGAGGTATTCCATCCATGCATTCAAAAAAGTGAAGTCTCTTACTGTAAATAATATGAATTCTCATTATCTAAAATAGTAAATGCTTATTAAAAAGGGATTAAGAATTTCAAAAATTAAATGGAAGGATTGTTTCTTAATTAATCCTTTTTTTCTCTATGCAAATATTCTACATAATTAAATCGGCATACCTTGTTCATTAAAATTCAACAACTTTTTTTCTTGAAAGGTCAGACGTTTACACCTCAAATATTACATTTTCCAAGCTTAGAAGAAAAAAATTTGAGAATTCGATCCAGCTTAAATTTTTTTCTACTCTATGTTAATGACGCCCAGAACTAATTTTTAGATATATCTTTCAGTTTGCTTTTCTTAAAGTAAACATTGTGCCCTTAAATTCCTCTACTCAATATACCCAAATAGATTTCGAATTATAAGAAATTATTTAAGTGCATTTACTCGAGGAATTTGATTCTTTCGAATTTCCAATATTCTGTGCAAAAGTTTCCTTCGGTGCTTGTATGTTTGGTTACACTGAAAACTAAAAGTAAATGCTGTTAAATATAATTGGTTGAAAGAAAAAAATGTGGCAAAAAGATAACTGTGTGTATTTTTATTCTAAATTATCATCGCGATTAATTTTTTTATTCTTCTCAGTAAACATTTACAGAAGGCAAAATTTGATGCTTTTTTTTCGTTTAAATGCAGTTTTTTAGTATTACAAATCCTTCAATACACAATTTTCGATTAATTTTATATCTCAAATACTATCTGTTTCTTAATTTTTTGCCTTTTTTTGTGAAAAATAGCCGTTGCCCGCCCCCTTCACTGGGTTATACGGATATATATACTGTTTATATATATATATATATATATAAATTATTGATATCTTGGCATTAAGAATTGAATTGTATTGAAAAACATACTTATACTTATTGATTTAAAAAGGACAGAACTTTCAAATAATAATTTATAAAATTGAGGTAGAATTATTTCTTTCTTTCTCAATAAAATAAACATGCTTGTCAAATTCCCAGTCTAAATCTAAATTTTATAGATAAAATAAGGAACTTTTTTATCAATAAGCTCCAGCAACCACCTTTGAGAATCGATTTCTGTAAGAACCATTCAACAACCTCGTTTATTTCAACAACGAAGATATATATACGAAATTTCATTACTACAGGTCAAGTAGTTCGAAAACTTGTATTTTTCATCAATACGCCGCAAAAGAATCTCTTTCCCACATTGGAGTTGTTTTCCGTAAAATCTTTCCTTAACAAGTTTCCATTCAACAGAATTAACATGCTTACTAAATTGCATTATGGCAAGACTTAGTCCTATAACGAAATTTTTTTATAAATAAAGTACCAGCAACTTCACGCTCCCACCCGTAAGAGTGAATTTCCGTAAAATGCCTTCTTAGTAGTTCTATATTCAACAGCAACAACAAAACGTGCCGACAAAATTTCATGTCTGTGCATCTAAAAGTTCAAAAACGGTTATATTTATCTCTAATGCCCCTTAAGCCCTCGCAATGACCTTTCGGGTCGTCAAAGCACTTCTTTTAGCGGATCTCTACTTAATGAAGGAATGGGCCTACAAAATTTCTAGCGTGTAGGTCTGATAGTTCAATAACGGGAATATTTATATGTAACGCCCTTTAAGCCCTCGCTACGCCCCTTGGGTTACAATTTCTGTTTATTCCTTTGTGTAATGAACTTTATAAACATGCCTAACAAATTTCAAGTTTGTAGGTTCAATAGTTCAAAAACGAGAATACTTATCTATAATGCCACTGAATTTTTACCCCGCAATGCCTCTTAGAATCCCCTTTTCGCCAAACTCTCTTTTGTATCGGACCTAAGCCTTGAAAGGAACATACCTACCAAATTTCAAATTTGTAAGTAATAGTTCATAGACGGGAATATTTATCTCTAACACCACTTAAGTTACCCACAACGATACTTAGAGGTTGATTTTCATAAAAACGTTTTTTGTTGAGGACCTCTACTTCATGAAAGGAACATGTCTACCAAAAATTTTAAGTCTGCAAGTCTAACAGTTCAAAAATGGGAATATAAGTCAATAAACGCCCCTTGGCGTCCATTTTACTAACTCAGAAACTTTGGCGAACCTGCGTCCAACCATTCCCCAAAGTTTCATCGGAATCGGGTGAATGGCTTAGGAAGACATAAGAAACAAACAGACATAAGCATTCCTTTTTATTTAAATCAATTAAGTTTTGTATACGATAAACAAAATAGTTTTTTTACGTATAATCTTTTTTCTAATCTAAATCAATTTTACAACATGAATATAAAGACTTTGACCTTGTTGGAATGAATTCTAATAAAAGGGATACAAGGCAAAAAACACAAAAACATTTTTTTTTAATCCTTTAATTTTCATCCTTCCCTTTTATTTTTGATCATTTTTTTTAAATCATTAGACAGAACACAGATAACAAGATTTGACACTATTAAAAAAATTTCGTGCCGTTATTTTTATAAATGACTAAGCTATGACAATTTTTAGTACAGAATTTCGTTTCATTAGAATGATAAGAAATCCATACGGAATGATTGAAAACTTATTTTCATAAAAACGCATCAATATTGACTCATTTTTGAAAAAATTGTAAAAAATGCAAAATATTGCTATGTTGTAAAAATAATTTATTGTATTGTGGAAAAATAAATGATCTTTCCGTTTCTGTAATTATTTTTTTTCTGATTTTGGTAAAAAAAGAAGGATCGTAATCTTAAAAACGATGAAAAAGAACAAAATCTTGCCTGCTGACAGCGATTTGTCTCATACGCAGAAGCATGCGTAACGTTTTTTTGTTAGCGCTTGTATAAATTTCACTCATAAAATATCCATACGAACGGCTTTATATGAAAAATGATTCTTAATAGTAAACAAAAAATATTTTGACGAGGTTATTTGTGCAATGAATTTAAGTCATTCTTCTTGATTCAATAATTAAAAATCTATTTTGATGATCATGTTGAGAATGTTTTAATTTTGCCCACTTAATTAAAATTTCAAATTAAATCAAGTTATTGGTTATATGTTTATCCTCTGAGAAATCATTTAAAGATAAATGTTGTTGATCAATAAAAACAAAGTTGAGGAACATTTACTCTCAAATTAAATAAGAGTGTGTTTAATTTCTCCATCAGAAAAGTGGAAAACTAATATTATTTTTTAAGTTTTCGAACAAGATAAGCTTTTTTTTTCGTTGTAAAAGTTTTTTTTTTTTAAAAAAAGAGTGGCAAGAAATCATACAATATTTTATTTTTTAATCCATATTTGAAGTAAAAAAAATCAAACAGAAGTCAGCGAAAATCATAAGCACACAAATATTACATCTTTTATTGATGTGTAACATCTTTACTCTCGTTTGCTGGATATTTGTTGGAGTGATTTCGTGAAAAGGGACGGAAATGCGTAACAGGAAGTCGGGGAAGCGCGCGCTGTTTGATTTGACCAATAAGCGCGCTTGGTGATGTCTCTTCGCTACCCTCGCTTTGCGGTCCAACTCTAGTAACCATCAAGCCGACAGATTTTTTTATATTGTTAAATGTAGCATTTCAAAAGATTCGAATTCAAAAACGCGATTTCGTTTTCATAACTTTAAATCCACTTCGCTCATGCCAGCAAGTCTTATTAGACTTCATTCAGGATATACTTGCAATTCTTACACTCAATTGTCAAAGTCTCAGGGCTCGTTGTGCGTGAAATCTCTCTGAGGATATATTTATATATGTGTAAACTATATATTAATAATTATATTTCCTGCTAAGCGTCTGACAAAGTTCATCATTCTTAAAAAAATACGAGTAAGTAATATGGAATTATTTGAATAAATATTTTAGTGCGAATCATTTTCATACTTTGAGGTTAATTCCTGTCACTGTCAATATAAAATTTTTAATTGTGATTAAAAATATTTCTCGATTAAAAAAAACTAACTAATTAAGTAAACGGGTATTTTTGATTTTCTCTAATATTTCTAATTTTTTAACATGCGCTTGATGGTGTCTCTTCTCTACCCTCGTATCGGGATCCAACTTTAGTCTCAATCAAGCCGCCAGCCTTTTGTTTTAAATTGTTAAATTTAGCATTTGAAAAGATTGAAATTCAAAAACTCGGTTTTGTTTATTTGACTTTAAGTCCATTTCGCACATACCAGCAAGTCTTATTAAACTTCATCCAGAATAAACCTGCGATTCTTACGCTCAAATGTCAAAGTGTCAGGGCCCGTTGTGTATGAAATCTGAAGTTATATTTATATGTGTAAATTATATTAATAACTATATTTACTGTTAAGCGTCTGACAAAGATCATCATTCTTAAAAAATACGAGTAAGTAATATATGGACATTATTGATCGTGAAGCAGGTGGACTGGGTATTGTTAGGCAATATATTGAGGACATATGTGTGGCAGAATGCTTATTTAGAAATGGACAAACAGTCATTTTGGTGGTCGCATACATTTCTCTGAATCAAACAGTTAAAAAAATTAAAGATTTCCTGCATTTTGCACTTTTACCGTATACCGAAGGTGGTTCTGCTCTTTTTTTTATTAAAAAAAACTATCACTCGCTTCCCATGATTTTGAGTTGTGGTTTTAACGTTAACTTCAGTTTGCCAGAAGCTGAGCCCCTCATAACTTTACTGAAAGATGAACTCAAGCTCGAAATGAACACAAATCGAAATTTTTCGACAACTAACAGTGGTACTGTTATTAACGCCGTTTTTCAACGATTTGAAATCACAAGTCTATGTGTCATATTTTAGTTTTCATAGATCTATTGTCTCCACTCTTCCCCAAATTGAACAAGAATAAATATTTTTCATAAAAAATTGCATTACTCCTTCTGTTAATTAAATAAAATTTTCATTAAAGATATAATTATTAGATAGAAAACTATTTCCAATCATACCCGATTCATTTTTTTCATAATTAAAATCACTATTGCGTATTTACCACGATAACATGTCAGATGTTACACATCATATGCGACTACTGTAAGGCTCGTTTCTTTTTTTTTATTTACAGAAACTTTAAATGAATACAAAATGAGTATTTAATTGGAAAATTAAAATATTTAAAAAAACTAATCAAACGTCGATGCATAATCCCTCTGGAATTAATTACACATCCTTTAATTAATTTGCCATACCTTTCCTTCACAAATATTTTCTAAGTTTAAAAAATAAAAAATAAATCATTTTAGAGCAGAAGTCTTAATTAAAATTCGATCCTTGTTTAAAAACCGCACTTAAATTTCTTCGTTATAATACAAGAGTTGTAAATGTGGCATTTACTTGTTTATTTTTGTGATTTAACCATGAATAAATTATTATCTTTCTTTAATCCCGGTATAGTTTTCAGTGAAAAAAATCTTCCTTTTAATTTTAATTATAACTGTACTTATTATTGAGACCTTTCAAGTTTTTTTTTTTCGAAATATTTTATGCGGAAGAAGATAAAATAATTTTAATACATTTTTTTGATGCTTTTTATTAAATAATACTTCAAAATCATTTACATATTACATGCAAATCGTATCTGTGAACGTTTTTTTTTTATTAATGTCTTCCATGACGGGACTGAATCACACACTAACATGGGCCCAGATGACTTCACTGGCAATCTGTCCAAAATTATCTACTTAGAGGTTTGTTGATGAAAACAGGACACATATTTCTTGGAAAGCTTCAATAATAGCTGGATAGCTAAATATAAGTAGGTGTTAGCTGCGTAGGAAAAAAACGATGTAATTGCCTTAAATAATTTGGACTTTAGCCTGCCGTTCCACGGAAGGTATTTTAACAATTAACGTCAAGTAATCCAATTATTATAGGAAGTGTTTTTTATGGTTTTTTAAATAGTTCTACATGACAAATTAAATACTGAATACGAAATCTAATTGTATAAATTTTAAAGAACTTGTGGCATAAGTAAATTGAGAAAACGTTTCAATATTAATAAAAAAAATGCAGCAAAATCGAATTCACCCTCTCCTGTGTTGATTCACATTCCATGCTTAACGCTGGAAACAAAGTTCAATTAAACACACTGGCACCAGGCTAAGAGAGATTAATACGGCCCCGTATCACATTTAAAAAGAACAACTTCCTCCTACGGCACCGACGAGATTCAAACTCGTGATCTCCTGTTTATTAGACAGGCGCTTTAACCAACTAAGCCACGGCGCCCACGAATCTCTGTGATGTATTGAATATAATTATCATATTTAAAGACACTTTGTTCCATAAGTAATTGAAAAGTCTTTTGTATTTTAACCTTTTAAACGCCGCAATATGATTGAAAGGTAACGTAAACTAAATTTTGATAAAAATCGGATTAAAATTGAAAAATAAGATCTATAAAAGAAAAGAAATTTGATTTTTTTTTTTTTATAATTTTTAGCATGTCCCAAAAATGGAACATTGGCGGGTACCATTAAGTATTTTCACATGTTATTTAAGACTACGACCAATGACATTTAAATTCAAAAATCAGTTATTATATACATTTTAAGAAGTAGTATCTTAACTAGAGGTCTCATTAAACATTTCCGTACGGGGTTTCATCATTCTTTCCCCCCCCCGTTGTAGGCGGGAGGGGCATGATACCCGCCAAACAATTGAAATAGGCCTAAAAATTCTAAAATTAAAATGTGGGGAAAGATCTAAAATTTTGCGTGTGAACAAGAGAAAACTATAATTTTTTCCCTGCAGAGCTTTTTAAATGTACCCCGATGGGAGGGGGGGGGGTAGGTTCCCCGATGGGTGTCCCCTGTTTGTGCCACATCTGAATTCCAAAATAAAGCAGATTAAGTTGAAAATATAATTTATACATTTCAGAAAATTACAATCACTTATTAGAATTAATAAAGGAAAACCTCAGTAGGATAAAGGAAGAAACAAATAACCTTCATACCAAAATCCTCAAAGCTGTAGTATAATAAAGCAAAAAAAAAAAAAAATCTAGAAAAAAATACAGATTTACCAAAATTCTTTAAATTGAGAAATAAAGACAAAATAAATTATTGTTTTTTCTTATATGTGTTTTTTAATGTCTTACACTATTTTTATTGTCCATGTATAGCTAGGAAAACATATCTCAAGCAATCGTTTTTCGCACTTGAGGCATTTTTTCGTTGTTCTTTTCTGACATACAGGAGTTATTTCATCATCATCTATGCTTGCAGAAATTTCGATTTTGCAACAAACATCTACTGGTAGAACACACTGAAAAGTATCTTCGCCGATATCTTAATCGTCAGTAAATCACCCACTTTCTTTTAGGGGAAACTGAGAAATATTAATAGGTTCTTCTTATCTGATTCTGTATAATAATATTCCAAAGCCTCTTCTACAGTCCGGAATGGCTATGAATGCGTCATCTTATCAGCGTAATGGATATTCACTAACTGATGTAACACAAAATAATATAAAACCTTGTTATGTGACGCTCTTCTCCAAATAACACATATGCTACATCTAACCATCAACAAACGCACGTGGTAGTTACTTTTGCTGAAGCTGAGAAATTCACTTGAGATTGTCCAGAAACAGTTGAAAGGAGGAGTTTGGAGTTGAGAGAGGGAGCCGAAACGATAGTTAAGTAATGAATATTTTCTTTCAACACATACTACAAGTTTTTAGTGTTCAGAAATCTTTTCCCATTCTTCTGTGAACTGTAAACATAAAAACTGCATTGTGTGAGAAAGTATACCTTTACACGCCAATGTTCCATTTTTGGAACATTGAAATTTCAAAACCGATAGTAAAACAAATAACTGTATTTTTAATCATATCTTGCAGTCTATAGTTAAAATGATCATTTTTAACCCTCTAAGCGGTTAGAACGTCTTTTTCCGCACGTCTAGAGCTGCTTCGAAAACGCACCACACGTCATTTTCTGACTTCAAGTGAGTGCTTCAAAAGCGTCTAGGCCGTATTTTTCTGAAATCCTTTCCCCCCTTAAATGGTTTAACATCGTGAAAGATAATTAGGGAGGGTTGCGACGACACAATGGACACTGACAGGAAATTTTATGGCTCGCTGATGTTTTCACCCTGGAGGAATCGTAAAAAAAAACTGGGAAGAATTTCTTTAGTTCCCTTAGTAAACGAACTATAAGTTAGTGTTTGTAATTTAGCTTGATTTGTATTATTGCGATTGAATTAAATAAATTCTTTTTGTACTTTTCGCAATTTTACTTTTTTTTCTTCCAAGTTTTGAAAAGTTCCAACGCATAAATAAAATATTATACAACTCACTTTTGATTTTATATTAATTTGAAGTTTTAACATGTTGGGACGGTAATCTGCTATTTTATATAGTTGGACAAATTACTTTTTAAGTATATTCTCTTTGCTTGATTAACTCGTATTATTTTCTTCACTTTAAAATAATCAAACGGAAAATTAAGTTTTTAATATATATATATTGTTACGAATTCTGTAAATTGGTGTAATTTGTCTTATGATAATGAATGTTATATGTATCCCATTGTATTTCAATAGCAAGTCGCCAAATTGGCGAGATATTGGCTCATTGGCGATGTTTTAGGCAACTAATTTTTGTCGCCAAATTTGGCGACATTTCGCCAAGTTTGGCGACGGAAGTTGGAAACCTTGGCGACAGAGAGAATTTTCTAGAGGGATCCTGATTTCTTGAATTCTCTCCAAGGTTCTGGATTTTTATAATATGACATAACTTCCTGTTAGTGACGTCACTTCCGGTAGAGAGCATATAAAAACAAGCACGAAAGATTAGGAGTGGTATTGGAGCCTTAGACAGCAAGCAAGCTGTAGGCTGGTGACTGAGCTATTGAATGCGCAGTGTTATTCTTGTAGTCTTCGTTAAATAAATAGCTTTATTTATTTTTTTAAAAGGATTCTGCTTATTGAATTTACTCTAAGCACATCGCAGGAAATTCGTAACAATATATATCTATATAATATCTAGAACTATATTTTATTGCTTCATTTTTCTTTTCTTAACCAATGCTTTCAGTTCTCAAAACATTATTATTTCATTATAAGTTATCAAAAAAAAAAAAGAAACCGAACGCTTTAAAATTCAAAACCTTTTAATCTTTCCTACTACTAAAAATGAATAATTTTTAATCTTTTGCATTAAATTATTTGTAAAAAAATTCTTACACTTTGATAAAAATAACAGCGAAAAAACTAATTCAGATGCATTAATTTTTTTTTTAAATTTCAAAGCCAGGTTGCAGGGTATCTTACGCGTGGTTAAGATACACCAAATTATATTTGAATTTTAAAAAAATGCTTGAATTTCAGTTTACTTCAGAGAGAACATGAATGAGGGAGTTTTTCCACAAATTCATATTTTTAAACTTGAATATTTGAGTAAATAGTAATTAAAAATATCTGGATACATTTACAGTTGGCATTTACGCATGTAAATAAATATAAAGATCAATTTTAAATTTATTTTTAAGAAATATTTATTTATGCAAAATTTCTAAATATTTATTTTTTTAAAAAGCTTACTGAAGAACAAGTAATTTAAATATGGATATCTATTGTAATTAAGATTAAAAAATAACCAGATTTTCATACAAAACTAGGAATGTTATAGTAGAAATTGCATTTGAAATTTCGGAAAAAAATATTTATGTATGGCGCACATACGCAGTTAAAAATTATTTAATAAGTACTAACAAGTCTTCGAATAAAATATTAAATTAAAATTTTAACATATAGAATCTTAACCATTTTAATGCCTTTTTTTAAATTTCATACAATTCGGTTAAAACTGTATGTTAAGAGCAAAAAATATGCTGAAAAATTTGATGAATATGGAATAAATTTTTAAGTAGAAGCAATATTGCGAAGCTAAAACACAGGAAAGAAAAATTATGATCATATCTACAAGAGTTTTTGAAATATTTATTTTAAAATTCAGAAAATCTGTGCGTTAAGTTATATTTAATATTAATTAAATAGTCAGCATAAATGTAATGTTATGTTTGAAGACGCATTCATGCACTATTAAAGAAATTATAAAGGGCATTGTTGCATATGTTAAGAATTTCATATAATTTTAAATTCAGATTTTAACAGATTGACGTAAAGAAAAAAAAACGACCATCTAAAATACCTGATACAGTCTGCAATGCCATAATCTTGATAAACAGAAGACAGCATTTTCACTTTCTAGGGCAGAGTCGATTTAGGTAGGGGTGAACTGGGCAAAAAGTGAGGCCCCATCGGTTTTGACGGGTGCCGCACTAGAAATTGCAGTTTTCAGGAAAAATTATAATAATTACAAATACAAAAATAAGTCTTGCAATTTTTTCATATATTTTTACTACCACGAATTGGGGAATTGATTTCCAAAATACTTTGTTGTGTTTCACAATATTTAAGGTAACCAACCATAGTCCATCAGATATATTTGTACTACTTTTCGTAAACAGTACTCCTATTAAAACTTGTGCATCCGAAATACACCTTTTGTAATCTTAAAAAATATATAAACTATAACGGCTAATTTTAATTAATGCAAATTATTAAATGTTCCTATTTAGTCATTTCCGTCCAAACAGTTTACATGGAAAAAAATTCGGACTCACCCATTCATTAGGGAATTGTATGATTCCAGCAATAAGTTTTATTTTTCACCAAATAGGATTGCGTCACTTCGGGGATACCCCTTAGATAAACTTTTATTAGCTATCCATTGTAATTTAAACATTTTTCTTTAAATTATATTTATTTCAGGAGAAACTGATTTAGCTTGCTCATGAAATACAAGATTTAAATAAATTGATTTTTTTCTTTTCAAACGTATTTGCTAAAATTTTGAACTACCCAAAATTATATGTTTTTGCTCCTCTAAAAACTCTTATAGGAATTTAGAAATGATCTTACAATCCATGTACGATTTATATATTCGAAAATGAAAAATATATTTTTATAACTGAAGTTTTGTGCCTCGTTTATAAAAATAAAAAATTACTTTAGGCTACAGCTTATAAAATGTACTTAAATAAGTGGAATAATAGTATTTTCACATAATATGAATATTTTTGACTGCATTAAGTCATATACTTATATTTCAGTTTCTTTACAATTTGAATAAAAGTTGTAAGCAATTTTACGGAGAGGATATTGAATGAAATCTCCTTGGCTATTTAAAAGTAAAATGTTTTATTTTGATACCCCACAGCTCACACTCTAAAATAAGACTCATTTACAATCATATGATCAGCTTTGGTGATATTTAAATTTTCAAAAATACTCTACATGTACGAAAACATTCTTTCAAAACCATACATCACATCTCATTCTCTGTCTTTTCTACAGCAGGCATTATTTTATTATACTCAAAAAATTAAATACAGAATATATTTCGAAATGTTATTTTTTTAAAAATATGACATGAATACAATGCGGAATTGTCGGTCAGCTTCACTGAACAAAATTGTTTTAAGTGTACTGTTTTGAAAGACAAAATTAATTGCGAGAAGTTTTCCTCTCAATACAATTTGTAATGACTGAATTGTGTGAAAGATGTATTTGTCGATGAATTTTCCATTTAACACTAAAGAGACAGAAAAATAAAAAATTAAATTTCAATAGAAAATGGTTAGAAATATTTTTACAATTTGAAGAAAAATATATTCCCATTAAAATAAAAAAATTTGACTATATTTGCTTTTTGCTCCTTCACAAATGCCGATGTAAAGAAGGCATTTTTGCTTCATATAAGTTGTTTGACTATGAAATAAAATTTAGATTTTTTCCGAAAAATTCACTTAACACAAAAACATGATTTATAGGATTAAAACATATATAAATTAAAAGTATTGTGAAATCCCTCTTTATGTTACTTTAAATTTAAAATATAATTGAATAGAGAAGATTGATTTTATTTCATAAACATAATCGACGCATGTAACGATACTTCATTTATTCTCTTATTGTTTTAAAAAAGAGAGAGAGAGAGATGGTCACTTTTACTCTTTTTTACATAGTTACATTTAAAAAAAAACATTAAGATGTACTTGTGTTTTATTAGTCTCATATACCACAATAAATACAAGCTGATTTTTCCTGACTCAAATCGTTAGTCCAAAATAGTTTATTTTTCTGAAATTAATTTTTTGAAATTGTTTTTGTTTAAAATAAAAAAGTATTTTTCAACTTTTGTAACAAGTTTCTTTCTTTCAAGTTTTTATTTTTTTTAACTCTTCACTTTTTTACTGTGACTTAACCGATCAAACAGCCACGTAGACCCCACTTTTTTCACCCAAGATTCGCACAAGGCAACGTCACTACTGTGAACGAGTTTTCTCCTGTTTTTAAAGTAGCAAAGAGGCAGAACTGAGTAATAAAATCTTCCCCGGTAGACCTCCCGCGATCTTTGAAGGGGAAATGAATTAAATGTGTAGCAAATTCGAAGAAATTCGCAAAAGAGGAGTTAACGCTTTCGGAATGATTTTTCAGGACAACGCCGAATACTCAGAGAGTTAATTACTTTTATCAAATAATAATTTTTTTTAATTTTGAATTTTATATGAATTTTAGAATTTTGTCCGATCAAAAGTAGAAAAAATGCATTATTTAGAATTTTTTGCTCAGAGAGACTATTTAATTTAGCAACAATACTTCAACTTCAAAAAATTAATCCATACTTTTTGTCTTCAAATTAATTTTTATGAAACAATATGAATAAAATTGAATTTTTCAGAAAATTTCAAATTTGATGTACCAATATTCGAACATTGTGTGGCGTTTAAAAGGTTAGTAAAATAATACGGCAAAACCGAATGCACCCTCTCCTGGGTTGATTCGGATTCCATGCTTAACGTTGGAAGCAAGGTTCCTTTAAACACATTTGCACCAGAGTAAGAGGGACTAATATATGGCGGATCACATTTAAAAATTACAACTTCCTCCTAAGGAACCGACTAGATTCGAACTCGTGAACTCCTGTTTACTACATTAGCGCTTTAACCAACTAAGCCACGACGCCCACGACCCTCTGTGATGTATTGAATATAATTATTATTATTGAAGAGAGTTGATTCCAAAAGAAATTGAAAAGTATATTTTGTATTTTATTAAAATAATACAGCAAAAAAATTCCCACTCTCCTGGTTTGATTCAGATTCCATGCTTAACGTTGAAAACAAAACTCCTTTAAACACACCGGAAGGCTAAGAGGGATTAACACGGCCCCGTATCAAATTTAAAAAGAACAACGTCCTCCTAAGGCACCGACGAGATTCGAACTCGTGATCTCCTTTTTACTAGACAGACGCTTTAACCAACAAAGCCACGGCGCCCACGAACATGTGTGATGTATTGAATCTAATTATCCTAATTGAAGAGACTTTGTTCCATAAGTAATTGAAAAGTCTTTTGTATTTTAACCTTTTAAACGCCGCAATATGAATAAAAGGTAAAGAAAAATAAATTTTGATAAAAATTGAATTAAAATTGAAAAATAAAATCTATAAAAGATAAAAAATTTGAAAAATAAAATCTATAAAAGAAAAAAAATTTGAAAAATAAAATCTATAAAAGAAAAAAAATTTGAAAAATAAAATCTATAAAAGAAAAAAAATTTGAAAAATAAAATCTATAAAAGAAAAAAAATTTGAAAAAAATTTTTTTAAAGATTTTTAGCCTGTTTCAAAAATAGGACATTGGCGGGTACCATTAAGTATTTTCACATGTTTTTTAAGAGTACGCCCAATGACATTTAAATTCAAAAATCATTTATTATATACATTTTTAAGAAGTAGTATCTTAACTAGA